>JANSTW010047413.1:3041-13184 GCA_027564275.1 Diadocidia ferruginosa
AAAAGAAAAATCTTTATTTTCTGAAATTTCAGTTAACATCAACAGCATAAAGTTGATGATAAAAAAAAAATTGATTAGAAATTTAAAGGGAAGAATATGAAGGTAATGAAATTTAAGGAAGAAATAAAAAACCTTTTTAAATTTTTGGGAGATTTATATATGCTTGGAAATTCGATCATTGCGCCACTGAGAAACTAACATTCTATAGTAGATACAGCAAAACAAACAAAGCGTTGATATTGCGTGTGTGTAGATTCTCAGAGTATATATCGCCTACAAATTGTAAAAATAAAATTATCTGAAAAATCCGTTTTATTGACTTCTCCTCTAAATTGCGCCGAAGTTTATAGTTCGATATCTTTTTAGATAGATTTGATTTTCCTATAAATTATATCATATATTAAGCTCAGGATATACTATAAACTCATGCAAAAAGGCCGTTTTCTCCTTTTATTTTTATAACTTCCTCTTATAAAATCAAATTAATTACATGTTATACATTTTGTATTAGAATTTTTCTTAGAAATTAAATTCAATTCAATAAATTACGAAAAAACACAAAAAACCAAATTTAAAAAATATTTAAAAAAAATTAGTGATATAAAAAACAATATTTATTTGCATACATATAACTATAAAAGAAAATCTGTATTATTATTAAACAAATAAAATGTAACAACATATATATTATAGTTATTATATATCAATTTATATAATATATAGATTATATATATGATCCAGCAGAGAAGAAAAATCGAGAAAATAAATGAAAAAGATTGAAAACCTTTTTATAAAATATATTACGTTGACTGTTTTTTATTATTATATATTTACACCTAATAAATTGAATACATTTATCGGACCATGCGGTCAATGAAAGACTATATTATAATCAAATGTGACACTGGAATAGTTCCTGTGCCTATTAAAATATTGAAAACTGTTTAGGACCTACGTCCAGTCGTTGGAATGGCTGAGGAACTCCACTAACAGTTAAAGTGATTTACTCACGAACAATTCACGAACAAAGCAAAACATTTTTTAAATATAATCTCTTATACACTCGTGTAAATATATTTATGTATATGTACAATTTTATCACAATCACTGTAAAGTAAAAATTTACAAATTTTAATTCAATACAACAGTGTCTATCATTAACCCGCACGATTATTTACAAGAAAAAATAAACTTATTTTATTCACTGCTTTGGGTTGTCGGCAAACCGATGCGTAGGTCCTCGCGAGTGATGATTAAGCTCCCTACGCATCGGCTACCAAAGACAGAGAATGAGAACACCCAATCAAGAGAGGGATTTCCTTGAGGTGCAGCCACTATATATCATTTTATATAGAGATGGTTAACAAATCGGCCATCTGACTGAAACACTGTCCCAGTGGTAAGGGTAAAATCTCACAGAAATCTCTATTAATTTCCGGGATATTCACACAGAGGATTTTTTCATCTTTTGGGATATTCACACAGATCCTCTTTTTTATAGTTTAGGATATAGATAGTGTAGTTAAACATAGTTAAGCCACTGAAATAGAAGGTTCAGTTTGACTGTTCGAAAATTCAAATTTCCGTTCAAAAGTTCAAATAGCGAAAAAAATATTTTGTGAATTGTTAGTTCGTTGTTATCGTTCTTGTACGAATATCCATGTAAATTGTAGATATATTATATACAATTGCAAAGGTCTCTAACATGTAGAAAAACTACATTTTAATAAATTTAATTAAATTGGTGAATTTTTCCTTAGAAAACATACGCCAAAAACAATAAACATTACAAGCATTTTTTTTTTAACAACAAAAATAACAAAATCTTTAGCTGCAGTCGTGGACCAGTACCTTCAACTTCACAATGTACAAAACTTGGAGGGTTTTTTTTGCTTTAGCTGGATCTGTTTTACGGCAATGAATATTTATTAGTCTTCTTTACATATATTTTTATTTTATTTTATTAATTTAAAATACCCGATGTTCCAAAAACACACAAAATTCCACAGCTTTGTTTACAAGTTTACAAAAGTAAAACAAAAATATCGCGCGGCCATTAAAATTTTGACAATAAATATTGTATTAGTATTAGTAAATACAGATCTAACAACAGTTCATTTTTCGAACATTTTTTCGAACAGTCAAACTTGACAGAAAAAAACGCGACACATTGGCTCCACTATAGAAAAGCAACATAACCAAAAATACTTCGACTCACTATAGTTTAGGATATGCTTGTTTTATTTTTGGAATAAGCACAAAGATCCTCTTTTTATAAGTTTGGGATATGCACACAAATCCTATTTTGTTTTATTTTTGGGATATGCACAGAGCACACAAATCCTCTTTGAATCCCGAAAAAATCCCTAACCTTAACTGAGAACAATCCATCTTAAAGAAACCAGAACTTCTCGTTTCCAACACTATTTCCTTCTTCAATTCATATACAAGTTAAAAAAAAAGAATAATCACCTCCTCAGCCCTTCACTTTTCGCAACAATATCGTCGCAATGTGATGAATGATTTGAACTGCAGAACTAATCATATACTCCGCGCTTCAATGTAAAGTGTATATGGAGATTTGAGACCAAACTAAAAAAAGGCTAAAGTATGAAACTCTGATATTTTATTTTGCAGTTTGTTTTTATAATGTGGGCTATTTATTTTAAAACAATTTATTTACATTATTCTTATAAAAAAGGTTTATTTAATATTTAAATTCATAAAACAATTAAATTTCCTAAATAGCAGAAAAAAGAAATTAAATTTCCCCAAAAGCACTGCCAATCAAATTCTTTCCACGATATCTGAATGTGTACGTACGAATGACCAATTTCTTTCCACCCAACGATATGGGACACTCTGTATCGGCTCTAAGTGCAAAACAAACTGTATACAAAGCCATCTCAAGTTCGGGTGATGTGCCAATAAACATGCTATTCACTGGTTTGTTTATATTATTAAAAGTTGATCGAAATTTCAAAACGGCTCCTTTCTGTAAAATCAAACATAAATTGTTTCTATAAATATAGGCTTAATTTTTATTATTAAAAAATAAAACCCACAGTTCCCAGATCCAATTTCTTTGTGTATCCCTTGTAGTCAAGATGGCCAGCCTTTTCTTCGTCATGGAAATATACCCAATTATGAAGTCCACTAATTGTGTTGTTCTTAATTTCAGTTAAGAATACATGTTCAAATGCAGAACTGCCAATTTTTCCACTGCCTCGAGAATACACACTGAACCAAAGAGTTTTCACAAATTCACGATGTGTTTTCGGGTCGGGAGTTACCAATCCTTATAGAAAAATAGATGAAACTTGTTAGTTTTAATAAAATATTTGTATTTTTAAAAGGTCAACGATAAGATTATTCGAATTTAAGCTTATTAAACCTAAAAAGGCGAATTTTCTGGTCAATTGTTCAATCTTTCTAGGAAATTGTATTTTATTAAAAAAAATCATAATTTTTGAGAGCATCAATATCATCGAGTTTTTATTTCATTATAAGAAGCTAAATATTATCGTTTGATCGTGTTGGGATTTGAGAAGTAAACGCACTACGCAGGTAACAAAATATACATCTACCACGTGGCGTTTTACAAACTTAATAAAATTATATCAATTTGTTCAGAATTGATAAACGCCCAAAAAATATTCTTTGATTTATGAAAAACGGGCTTATTATGGTCTAGAGATTTCTTTCTAAAAACTTAAATCAACAGATTTAGATAAAAAATAAAAATGGCGAATATGCAGTATGTTCCAAATATGATCATATCCATAATTGTAAGACAGGTACCCTTTCGAGGTAGAAGCCAAAGTTAGACCAACAAAATTATGTTAAAAAGCTTTTTATAAAAAGATAAAAAGAAAGAATGTTAAGTTTTTCCGATCTGACTTTGTGAAAGCTACAATGCATTATTTTTTTCAGTTTTTAATGTTTTGTAAATTTTTTAATGGATTTCCCAGGGATTCATGTTAGGAACATACCTTTGTTCTTAAATTGTTCTTTGACGATTTATGGAACTTAAATTCGCTTCTGTTCTTATCATATTTTGATCAAATAATTTTTTTTAATTTACCTTTCAGTTGTAAAAATGACATAGCTGCCCGCATCACTGGCGTTGCCATCACCGTATCGACAAATTCGTTTTCCTCTTTTTTCTCAATTGGCGTCACATATTCATTAACCATTGTGTCCAATTCATAATTATTGTACATCACTCTCATTTGTTGGATTGTTGTAATCGAGTCTAAAAGACTATCGTCGATTGTGAAAAGTCTATAACAAAAAAAGTGGTAAAGTTTTTCGAAATGAGAATGACAAAATTTTTAAATTACGGTTTTGGTGCTTCATCGGTAAGTGCCGATGATGATGTACGACCCTGATAGTCAATTGTGATTTTATTAAATAAATTCAATGATTCTTTGGTAAACAACGTTTCGGTGAGTGTCTCAATTTCAGCATTTGTAGCTGTTGCGGTTGACGAAGGTGTGGTGGCCAATGGATTTGCTGTTGTTGATGGTCGCGGAATAAAATTAACCGACTGACCATTGTTTGGACGATTGTTTGCAGCCGTTGACCAAACAGAGCTGAGAGTAGTCGTTGGAACGGGGGCAGGTTGGCCCGTAGGCAATACACCGCTAGCCTGAGGACGTCTTGGAGGCGGAAGTGCTGGGAAATCTTCTTTTATTTTCGATTTTGTTGGTGTTGGAGTTGGTATTGTTGGAACAGATGGAACTATTACTTTATTAGTACTTGGTGCTTGGGTCGCAATAGTTGGAACAGTTAGACCGGATGTGACTACTTTATTTGGTGCTGTTGGTGTTGCAATTGTGGGTAACAAGTTTGCAGGCTTTGGTGTAACTGCTACTGGTGGTAAATTTGGTTTTATTGTTGTAGTCGTTGTAGTTGAAGTTGTTACTTTTGTAGATGCTGGTATAGGGATCGCAACTTTTGCAATATTTGGTTTTGTTGTAGTCGTTGTTGTGGCTGGTGCTTCAGTTGTACTCTTTTTGCCTCCGAAAATATTTCTAATGCCACTGAAAAAACTAGATTTCACAGTTGTGGTTGATGGTGACTCAGTTGTAGAGGTAGTTGAACGTATCAATTGAACGCCAATGTCTGCATTTGCATAGGACAATTGTTGAAGTCCTTGGGTAGCTAAAATGTTGAAAAGTTATTATTTTTTACTATATATTCTAATTTTAACGATTAAATGCATAAACATGTAAAATATGTTGTATTATACAATTTTAAATCATCAATGCTTTTTATAATATATTTCTCTATCATTGTATACACTGCAGGAAGCATGCATTCAGAGTAGACTATACAACAAATTTATAATTAGCTACATACTGAAAGATCTACAAAGTTACAAACTAAAAATTAAACTTCAGAAAAAAAATAAAAAAACTATTCTTACAAGACCTCCATACAAATGCCTTACAAGAGATATGAAAGCAAACGAGAAAAGTTTTAAGTTAAAAACCGACGTAGATTCTACACAATACATTCCTCACAAGGATCTAGTTCGATACCTGGTAGTACACATTGACCGGTTCTTGTATTTAAACTTTTACATCAATTCAAAAATAGCCAGTGCTAACAGGGCATTCATCTCGCTATACGGAAATTATTCTGTAGCAAGTTCTTGAGCGTCGATGTTAAAATATGTTTTTGCTATATAAAGGGTTTGTACGACCCATACTAACATATGGCTGCCCCATGTATGGTTTAACGTATGTCCGTCGTACATGGAGAGGATACGAAAATTTGAAAGACAAGCAAGAAATCGGGTAAATTTTTTTTACATTGAAATAATAATTTTATATTCATTTTGTAAAATTTTAGAATGTTATAATTATGAATATAATTGAATAATAAATTAACAATATACTACATCTATACTTACAACATTCCTTATACAATTGCAGCAAGCAAATTACAAGCAATAAACGTCTTTTATTTATTTCCATATTTTTTTAAATTAAACCGAAATTGTCTTATGCCACAAACACAGTAGGTACTACTATAAAACTATACAAATAAGCTTATCTTATTGTAAAAATTAAATTCACGTGTTTTCAAAAGAAATTCTGCTTCTTTTTTAAAATTTAATAAATTATTTTACAACAAAAGTTAAAGAAACTATTGTTCACTTTTAAAATACAAGTAATAACAAATAATAAATAAATGACTCACTTCCACATCATTCAAGTTTATTTATTCGTTTTGTATATTCATTTTATATAGCGCAGCTTTCTTAAAAGCCATATCTAATTATATTTAAAAGTTCAATAACAAGATTAATATGTTATATTATGTTGAATTTTGCGATAATTTTGTCTTAATTTTTTTGCAATATCTTGTCTATATTTTAAACAATTTCGCATACATAATTTCTATTTAGAAATGCAATGAAGATTTCAAACCATTTTTAGCACTCAAACAAAATAAGGTCTTGTTATTCCACAAAGCTTAAATAATGATACAGACAAAATCTCATATGTTGTTATGTATTTCTTTGAAATAATTGTATTTCTTTTTATTTGACCGAATCGCACTTGTATTTTTATTAAACTGATTTGAGCTCTTTTGATGCCCGAAGAAAAAGTGTATATAAGACGTTTAACATTAATATTTAATATACTTACAATAAGAGCGATTAACAAATTCAACTATATACGTTTCATTTCAACTATATAGACATACATGTTTGAATATTTTAAAGACTTTATAGTTAAGTAATACAGAGTGTCTTGAAGTTTGTGGAATTATCTTAAAAAAAATTATAATTAACAAATATTTACTTTTAATGATAATATCTTATCCTGTATGACTTTAAAATATTGTATACCTAAGATCGGTCCCTGTGGATCACCAAAATGCAAAAATCCTATAATTTTATAACTTTAATTAACCTGTAAATTGAAAGCTTGTCTTTAAATTAAAAAAAAAAGTTTCAAATTACGAGACATACAATATAAAATATTCATATCAATATAGGTGACACCTTATAACCGAAAATCTAGTCTCAAATATTTTGAATATAAAGATAAATTAAAATCACTTTTACTTTTGGTGATGCAGAAGTAAAAACACATATTTTGGAGTTATTATGGAGTTATATTTTAATATTTTTTAGTAGTTTTAAATTTATTTTTGAGCTACTTTATATTGCATATATTGGTGGATATTTCCCCAAATTATTTTTTACAATTTTTAATTTTCTCTTGCTCTATTTGGATAAAATATTTATTAAACTATAAAGTTATTTATTAAGGCCTTTGAATTTATATCACTAACATATTGTTTTTTATTATTTAATAGAAATCCTCTTTAAATCAATATAACATGAGAGAATCATCATACAATATATACGTGCACTAAATAAAAAAGTACCCTTTTTAAGAGGACACAGACTTGAATATTTTGAGTCCCTACTGTATAACAGATTCGAAAATAAATAAATTTATGCTAATCTTTTAATTTTTCTAGATTTTTTTTAATAATCCGTACATTGAAGAAGAATTTCGACACACAGAGAATTAAAAAAGACAGGCAAATCCCAAAACACAAGGAATTAAAAAAACACAAGATTTTATATTAAAAAAAGATTAGATTTTTTGTTATAAGAAGTGCTTATTTGCTATACAGAGTAAATATAAGATTATATCATTAAAATATAACTTTATAGTCATATTCAAACAGACAACCACATATTATATTATTTTTAAATATTGATCTTGAGATCAACATAAATATTGATAATATATTATTATAAATATATATTATAAAAAAGGCAGCGGCGTATTATATGGTCTCGATATATGTTCATCGATTCAAATTTAAATATTCGAACAAAAAATTACGTTTCGTGAGAATTTGGTATTACGGTCTTAATGATCTTTAGATCAATTTTATTATGTTTTAAGGATATATACGGATAACTGATGCGCTACTGATTATCATTTAATTCTAAAAGCAATAGTCTTATATTGCTTTCTATTCGCCTATTTTGTTGTTATTGAAAACTTCTGGTTTCAAAATACTTTGATGATTAAATCCTCACGAAAGTATTTTAAAAAGATGCGCGCCATTCTCTTCTAAATAAACTTTCGCATCAGGAGTCTCTGCGGAAACGGGAATAAAACAAGATTTTTATATACTTTAGACCTTATTTTGACTTCTTCTTTTCTTTCCTTTGTTACTTCAGGTCAAAAATTATGGTCAGATTTTCAAAAACGAAAAAATCTCAAGAAACTTAAATATATGTTTGTTTACATGATCTTTAGATCAATTTTACCAAAGGCAGGGCTTTTTATAGAGCTTTGGTATCGACGAACGGATTACTACGTTGTGTTAGAAAAACAAGATTGCCCACTTTTACGTTTTTCTTGTTATTTTATCAAAATAATCGCTCACGATCATTCGATCATTTCGACAGTTAGTTATTTTTAGAAGATGCGCATCAATTACCTCTTTAAAATTGTGAGTGGCTACGACAATGAAAACATTTTTAAATTAAAAAAAAAACAATTTTTTTACCTTCTACTGTATTCTGCTTGCCTGTTACTTTTTGCTAAAATTTGTAAGAAAATGTACTGAAAAATTGATTTATCAAAAAAAACATTTGTATGGTTTCCCCAAAATTTTTTTGCGAGGAGCTGCGCCGCATTATGGCTATATTATAAACAGGATAATGCTTAGCTAAAGCTCATGACAAGGCGAAGCTCCTCGCAAACTTTTTTTTAGGGAAACCATACAAATGTTTTTTTATAAATCAAAAATTTTCAGTATATTATTTGCCTACACATTTTAACAAAAGTAACAGGCAAGCAGAATTTAGTAGAAGGTAAAAAAAATGTTTTTTTCTTAATTTTAAAAATGTTCCCGTTGACGTAGTCGCTTGTGCATAGGCTCATTTTAAAGGGGAAATTAATGCGCATCTTTTAAAAATACTGTCGAAAAGATCAAGTGATTGTCAGAGATTATTTTGATCAGTTTTCTAAGAAAACGACAAGTATTGTGTGGAAATATAAGCCTAATCTTTTTACAATGTCTTGAGAAATACAATTCTGTTGTCCGTTTGTCAATTACTCGATGCGTTTATCTGGAAAATTGATCTAAAGAACAAATATTTTTTTAAACCATTTTTCTTGGTCTCAAAGTCACAAAACTGATAGAAAGCAAGCAGAAGAAATTTATAAATGCTTAATAGGAAAAGCTGTATATGTTAAAAACGATCACTAAAATTTTTCTTTTCTTTTTTTAAGGAAACGAAAAGTTAGATTGGATTACTTGTTTGATAAACCCGTAGCCTTTTATCTAAAAAATTCAAAATAATTAAAACAACTTTATTGCAAATAAAATGTAATTATTTTTCTGAATCAAACCAAAAATTCAAATTCAGCGAATTGGCTTCTGATTATTCTTTAGTATATATAGAATAATCAGTAACCAATTCGCTGGAAATATTAAAAAATACTTACCAGTTACGTGTAAATTTAAAGTAAATGTTTTTTTAAGCATTTCGAATACATTTTATAAATAAAATTTACACGAAATGTAATTAAAGTATTGAATAAAATCATCAAATTGCGATACAACAAATTTTTTAGGAATTTAAATTTGTTGTATTATTATAAAGACGTCATGGGAGAAAAAAAGGTTAAAGATCACAGATATGAATATACGATAACTAATAATATGAATAAATAGGAAAAAAATTAAACAATTTTGCGTCATGAAATGATTGAAAAATTAATACTCAACAAAAGCATAATATGAAATTTCGTAGTGAATTTTGTTGATAAATTTTAGGAGGTCAAATTCCTTTTTTTTTATGTATGGATGTAAAAAGACTGCGATTGCTATAGAAATTCGTTCATTTTTTCCAGCAAAATCTGTTGATTTAAAATTTTGAAAAAAATCCCCATGTATAGTCCAGTAGTTTTTTGTCTGTTTTCTGAATATTTTAGAATTTTAGAAATTTTTTAGGGAATCGTTAGGAGATGTAAAAAGACTGCGATTGCTATAGAAATCAGTTTAATTCGTGCATTTTTTCCATCAAAATCTGTTGATTTAAAATTTTGAAAAAAATCCCCATGTATAGTCCACACTTTTTTTTTGTCT
>JANSTW010047424.1:0-13176 GCA_027564275.1 Diadocidia ferruginosa
TATAGGTGCCATATAAATTAAATTTGAATAAATTTGGGCATAGTACAGTTTTTCTAGAGATTCAGTGGATAGAAAATGCCTAATTCTTTTTATTGCACCTATCACTGGAATTATTTTACTTTTTATGAAATTAATATGATTGTGCCAAGTTAAATGTCGATTTATTTTTAAGCCTAAGTATGATGTTTCGGGTATTCTTTTTATTGATACATTGTTAATTGATAGATCAAAAAAATTATCAGCTGTATTTTTTTTTCTGAATAATATGTAATTCGTTTTCTTTGCATTCATTGAGAGCATATTTTTAATAAAGTATACATTTAACATATCGATATCATGTTGCATTTGGTACTGCATTTCCGCAATTGAGGAGCATGAGTACGTTATGGCAATATCATCTGCAAATAATTGAATATTACCATGCAGTTTCAGATCGAAAATATCGTTAATGAAAATGATAAACAATGGTGCTGATAGCTGAGAACCCTGAGGAACACCGCACTTAATATTTTCAATTTGGCTATTACTGTCTTCAATCTCAACAAATTGTTTTCTACCTGATAAGAAACTTTTAAATAATTTAACTGCATCATATGTAAAATTAAGATTATTTAGTTTATTAATGAGTAAATGGTGTTGAACACTATCAAAGGCTTTACGTAAATCGATGAATAGTGTTGAGGTAAATTTACGCTTATCAATACTTTCTTGAATATTCTTAACTAAGTTAATGCATGCAATTAGAGTGCCTGATTTTGGTATAAATCCATATTGGTGTTGGTTGAAAAAAGATATACTTTCTAAATATTGCATTAATTGCGTATATATTATTTTTTCAGTAATTTTCGAAAATGAACACAAATTTGATATACCGCGATAATTATCAACTGACTCCTTATCACCTGACTTATGAACTGGTATAACTTTGGCTATTTTTAGTTCATTGGGGTAGTTACTGGTAAACAATATGTTGTTAATAATGTTCGTGAATTTATATAACTCGAAAGGTACTAATTCTTTAAGCAATTTCATTGAGATTAGATCGCAACCTGGAGCAGTGTTTTCTTTTAAATTATTAATTGCACACAATACATCTGACATATCTACGGATTTGAAACTAAAATAATTTGGGGTTACAGATTTAAAGAGAATAAAGTCGTCGGTATTTATGGGAACATTATTATCATCGAAACCAATGGAAATAAAATGCTTGTTAAAAATTTCACATATGTTCTTTTGGTTATCAATAATATTTCCATCATATTGTATAACACTAGGAATATATTTGGATTTTATTTCTCTGTTATATAAACATGAATTTAATACATTCCATATTTTTCGGCTGTCAGCTGCGGTTAAGGCCTTCTTTGTCATGGATCGCCACTGTAAATAAAATAATTTATTTCTATATTTAAACAAAAAAAATATCAATAAATTCCTTTATATTATTACATACGCATAATATCAATATAATGCGATATTTCGATATCCTTAATTTATCCGTAACAATAATAATATTAATAAAATTTATATTTTTTTTCTCTAGAAATAACTTTATATAACTAAGCTTTTTTCGATTTAACAAAAAAAAATTGCAACTAATGTATCAATACTCAGAATGAAAAAAAAATAAAGAGGATTATATTGAAACAATCGATTTAAGCATGGGTTTATATATAGTATAGACGCATTTTGAGAACACCTGATATACTTGAATGAAAATACGCTGACAAATTTGCGTGTAATGAAATTAAGAAATTGTAGCAAAAAATTATCTCAGAGTCTTTATATAAAAATAGTATATGCGAGACTTTTTTTGATGTAATTCGTTTATAATATAAAATATATGTATATAATATGCTTAAGAGGACAAATCAGTGAAGTATATATATACAATAGCAAAAATGTAATACCCAAAAAAATAATACTAGACAGATCGACAGACGAAAATGATAGCTAAAAAAAGCTCCACATAGAGCAACATCGCTATGATCTATGTCGGTTACTATATTATGTAAAATTAAATTTAATAGTAGATATGTAAAAAATGCAGCAGCAAAACAGCCTTATAAGATATAAATAAGTAGTGTCACTTAGTACAAAAAAATGTGTCCTTTCAATCTATTTGAATTATTTCAACAATGGTTAAAAAATACCCTATAAATATACATAGTCTTGTAAGCTAAGGTTCTACCCTTGCTTCTGGCCATTAAAAAATATTTAAAAAAATAAATAAATTTAGGGATGCCAGTACCGTTTAAGTCTAGGTACACAGGCGAAAAAAAAATAAAAAAAATGGATGCCACGCCGTGGACAAAAAAAACGATAAAGAAAACGGTATTTTACACGTGAAAAAAAATAAGAAAAGGATTTTGTTTAGGGAAATTCGGAAAATTTACCTGCATCTGGTTCAAGACTGCTCCAAAATTCGATACAAATAACTTTCGGGCCAAAGGATGTGATTTTATCGTAATAGGAAAGTCCGCGCCACGATGCTTCCTTTGTATTCACACTTCCGGGACCGCACTTTTATTTTTATTTTTTATGTTTTTATCTCTTTATTTTCCCGCACTTTTAGGATGATCGAGAGTATATATAACAAATCACACAATAAAAAAAAATCACCACATAATCCATATATATTAATTTATTTAATATGGCACCATAGCACCTCTTGTGCTCTATACAAAAAAAGGTTCTTTTTTCATACCTTCTCTACCTATCTACCTTCTCGGTAGCGATCCCCAAACGATGTGAATGATATCTTTTAATCGTCGTTTTTAAATTTTTTCTCGGCCTCTACTTTATAACAGGTTCCACAAATTGCGGGTGTGGGTTTTTGCTATGTTTTTTGTCAGCAGTGCGTTTAATGTTTATTTTGTTGCTCAATTAATTTTTTTAGGCGCGGAGGGTTTGAATATTTTTAAAATTAAAATATATATGAAAAATATAAAGGGAAAAATATATAAAATAAATTAATGGAAAAAAATATATACGGGTGGTACTGGACACCCTTTACTCACCTGTATCTCCTCTTGAACTGCCTCTTACCAGGGAGCAAAATAAAGGTATAGGGTAAACGGACAAATTTAAAGGAAAAAAACGAACCCTTTCAGTCTATACACAGCCTAGTCCAGAGCAAAATATTTATTAGCAAAGTCTGTAAAAATGATAGAGCAAAAATTGATGAAATGTAAACAAAAAAAGGGCGAAATATTTTACACCTAAATATAAGAAAAATATGGCCGATTTTAGTTAAAATATATAAAAGTCTTTCCTGACATAAGTAGGCAACATTATTATTTTTTCTGTAAAATATGTTGAAAATATTGACCTTTATTGCCGTAAATAATAAATATATGACTTTACTCTAAACTTCTTATAAAATGTAGCACGCCAATGCAAAATTATATACCAGTCTCTATATAATAATATGATTATTATTATTAAAGCTTAATATTTTCTTTTTCTTTTCTCTATTTTCTTAACTTATATATTAGCCTCATATACTTTTCCCAAATAAAATAATATTTACCTGTTCCTTTATATATTCTGCGATGCGAAGAACTTGTTTTGACTAAAGCTTATACATTATAGGAAGATTTTCCTCTTCAAACATGCGTTGTGTAATAAATGAACATACATTTTTTTTCCTGCTTTACTTAGCTAAACAAGCATGAAGGCGATAATAGGAATAATAATTTAATGAAATATTTACCATATATAAGAAGATCTTTATACTATTATACTTAATAGGATTTTGTTGTGCGCTCGTTTTTTCGTCAATCTTGTTACATTGCGATAATTAAAGGCAAGCTTAAAGCTACATTCTATATACACGCAGAATTTAATAAATTATTTAAATTGAGTGGAATGTGGTTCTTATTATAATGTGATGGATAATATTATTATATTAAAATTTTCATAATTTATGTAAAGTATGTTTCTGGTAGCAGTTTTTTTTATAAAAAATTATTATTCACATGCAACAACTTTCGCTTTTCAATGTCGCCTTTATATTGTATAATTATAATATAATCAATATAATTGCAACTGCACATATTATATTGTAAAATGTTCTGACGATCCACGCATTTTGTTTATTTTTATAAAATTGTGCAATTTTATAATTTATGTGCATATTCTGTATATAGTTAATGGTGGCAAGTTCAATGTTTATTAATCACTACGGATTATGCAAAAACACATGGTTTTAATTTATTGTATAAAAAACATCAACAATATAGCATATATATACTATACAAAGCTAATTTTCAGTGGTGAACCGTCTATCCGGGAAGCTAGGTGAGCTCTTTTGCTCGTGTAAAAGCTCATTTTTAAATTAACTAAAATTATCTTTTTTTTAAACTCAAAATACCGTTTCACGATCATTTCGAAAGTATTAATGTGCTTTATTTTTTCGCTTAAGTACATGTAAAACCCGCTTCGATGACTGGAACATCTTTAAATACACTGTCTCTTTCGTTTTCATTGAAAACCTCTCAAAATAATCTTTAACAGTCACTTGATCATTTCAAAACTATTTAAAGAAGATGCCAATTGCACACTGTTTTCCTCTTTAATATAAGCCTCACCACAAATCGTTACGACGACGAAAACATTTTTATCGTTTTTATTGAAAACTTCCTCAAAATAAAGTTTCACGATCATTCAATAATTTACAACTGTCATTTTCTTTAAAAACTTCTCAAAACAATATTTAACAATCACCCTTTAATTTCGAAAATATTTTTAAAAGATGCGCACTATTTTTACGCTTAAAATGAGCCTGCTCAAGATCTGCTACGACAACGGGCACATTTTTTATTTTCAAAAAAAAAACATGTTTCGGTCAGACTTTTTGCTACCTTCTGCTTGCCTGTGACTTTAAGTAAAAATGTCTATCAAAAAATCTATAAAACATTTGTATAACTTCTTTAAAAAAAAAATTGCAAGCCTCCTCGCATCACGTTTAAACAAAAGCTAAATAAACAAGCTTAAACAAAGCTTGGAAAGCAAAGATCGTCTCAAAATTTTGTATCTTCAAAAACTCGAACAACATTTGTATGGCTTACTTGAAAAAAATTTGCGAAGAGCTTCGCTGCATCAAGCTCTTAATTAAAGTTAAGAAATTATGACTATTTAGATATATATATATAGTTGCAATGACGGAGTTCGGAAGGAATATATATATATTATATATGGCCTAATAATAGTTGGAAACTTAGAAGCTATACGAATTTAAAATATATAACTTCCAAAGTAATATATTTACTATTTTTCGACCGGGAATATCAACCAATTTAGGAACAGTCTAATCGGTAAAAATATTGTTTTCATTTAACTGACATATTTAATTATTTGTTTTTATTTTTCGGCATTTAAAATATTTCTACATTCTATATAACACGATCTGTAATAAAACCATCTCAAATAACTCTTCTTAATATTAGATATTTAGGTGAAATAAATATCTTCTTATGCAGAAATAATTCAATTTCTATATAACTATATGAGTATTAATCGATGTCTAATAATCGACAATACGAAACCTATACATACGTTGGTTACAAAATGCGATATCTCAATAAAAATTGTTAATAAAATTGATTTTTATTTGATTAAATGAAATGATGATGGGGTATATATGGGGATGTATATAGAGTAAATATTTGTACATATAAATAAGATGTTTTTCTGTTGTTGTCTGTCTATATTTGTATATTTTACACCTAAAAATACGAAATATCTTTACTTTTTAGTGGCTCACATATACTACAGGATACAATATAATATCAGTTTCACAGCAATAAACCTATAAAATAAATATATTTCACCTATTTTATGTTAGGTAATACAAGATCTTAGCTATACATATTATGTAGGTTTTATATATACACAAATAAAACCTTATATGGGTAAAAATAGGTTTATATAATCTAAAATTTATGGATAATATTACTTTATAGAGAAATGTATTCTGTATATAGTTCCACAGTGACGAATATTGAAAATATTTTTTCTTTATCAAAAATCTATGTACAAAGTAAACAAAAAATATTTGAACGCAAATCCGAACAATATTCAAGGTTTTAACTAGGGACGGAAACCGGTTTCACAAAACTAAAACCAAAACCATAAAAAAACTAAAAACCATAACCAAAACCAAAATTAAAAATATTATAAAACCAAAATCTTACAATCCGAAAAACCAAAACCAAAACCAATATTTGGGTTTGATTTAAACTTTATTTAAAACTAAAAGACTTAAATATAAAAAGTTAAGCTCCTTATAGTTTGCTTCCACAGTTCTGGTAGAAATATAAGCATATATAGATGAATTGAAAATCTCAAAAAGTGTGGTGTTGAATAGAGTTGCTATAAATAGAGTTAGTCTGGCCACTGATGAAGTTATACGAGAACTGAAACTAAGTCAAACATCGCTGTTTAACCCATATTTTTGAGCAAAGATTCACAATATATAAACAGTTATAAAAAATTACATAAATATATAATTTTTAAAATATTTTTTATGTTTTTCTTTTTTTTTTCTTTTTTTTTTTAAATAGCACTTTGTTTGATTACACGAGCCTCTACTGAAGGTATTTTGTAAACTTTATTGGATTTATAAATATCCGTTGGAACTTGAGTGTTGTGAGGCAAATATGGTCTGATTTGTGTTAATTGGTCTGTAAGTTGTTCTGGTGTTAAAACAAGCGGGTTAACATTACCGTGATATGCGTCCTTCAAAATACCCAATAATGAATTTTGAGTATCTCTATACCCTGTTATAATAAGAGTTGCCTGTAGAGCCATTGTTAGAAAATGTTGATATAAAACTTTGTCGTCGGATGCCTTTGTTAAAGCTGTAAGTTTTTTCTCGATGATTTCAAATTGTCGGTAAGACAAATCTGCTGTCTTTTTTAATATTTTTAGTTATTTATTGAATGGACGTTTGATTTTTCACTCCCCACGTGTTTTATATCTTGCTTTACGTTTGCTATTTGGTTTCCAAAATGTTCTACATCTTGTTGATCCAGTGTTCCAAATAATTGATTAGCGATAATTCCGCCAATGTTTAACAAACCTCGTTTGACTTTGTTTGGTTTAAAGTTGGTTTTTAAAAGGTTATTTTTGTGGTCAATCTCTGTTAGTTGATGATAGAAATGTTTCATAGTTACTTCACAAAGATTTTGATCAAATTTTATTTTGTTTGCTCGCTGACATTGACTGTTTACTGCGTCCAGAATCGTTTTTATTTTTGCAGCCCCCTTCCAATAATCTTGCAGATCATAATAGGCAACAATATTCCATTGATCACTAGTTAATTGCGTTTTTCCTATTTCTTTGAAATATAACCCAGCCTTGTTATCAAATATTGTCGTAGTAAATGGTAGTTCTGTAGCTGTAACTGATATGGTTGAAATACAAACAATTATCGCTAACAAATTCCACCAAGCGAGTCTTTTCATTCTGCGTGGTTGGACGGTAGTTATACTACTATTTACGGTTTCTTTTTCTGGAGCAGGTTCTGATAGCGGCATATTATCTACGGACTGATTTGTTGAAGTTGGATCTTCTGTTCCTGGTAGTGGACATATCTTTGTGATTGGTCGTTTTAGGATTGTATTTTTTGCTTGTAGAGTTATTATTATTATTATTATTACGTTATTATCATCGCTTACGTGTGTTTTTAAGATTCTTGCCATCGCCCATTTTGCAGGAGGCAAGTTGTCTTCTTTTAATAGCATTAAAGTTCCGATGGATATGTTTGGTTGGTTTTTTGTCCATTTAGAACGTTGTTGTAAACGTTGCAAATATTCTGCGGACCATCGTTTCCAAAAATGTTGGTAAAGTCTTTGACAGTGTTGCCATCTTGTAAAACGATTTTGGGAAAGGTCCAGGATTGAAGGTTCTGGCACGCTGATTTTAAGGTTCGCTAACTAGAAAATGCCCAGGTGTGAGTGCGTTGATATCGTTCGGATCATCAGATAGTTTACAAATTGGACGCGAATTTAGACACGCTTCGATTTGCGTTAAAACTGTAGTCATCTCTTCAAAACTTAAGATAGTGTCACCAATTGTTCTGTTAATAGTGTACTTAGTTGATTTCACTCCAGTTTCCCAAAGCCCGCCGAAATGGGGAGATGATGGGGGAATGAAATGCCATGTTGTTCCATTGGAGGAAAAATAGTTGTGAATGACTTCATTGACGTTTGAGCTTGCTTGTTTGATTTCTTTTTGAAGTATAGTGTTTGCTCCGACGAAGGTAGTTCCATTATCTGAGTACATATCGGAAATATGTCCTCTGCGGGAAGTGATTCTTTTGAATGCAGCCAGAAATGCGTTGGCAGTGTAATCGCTTACCAGTTCCAGATGTATTGCTTTAGTTACCATACATGCGAATAGTGCGATGTATCCTTTATACGTTGTTCGTCCTCTCCCATGAGATTTTCTTAAATTTATTGGACCAGCATAATCCACTCCAGAATGTTTGAATGGTCGTGCTTGGTTAATGCGTACTGCAAGAAGATTTCCCATTATTTGATTGCTAGTTTGAGATTTGTATCTAAAACATTTGATACACTTAAATAATATTTTTTTAACTGTGGTTCTTGCTCGTAGAATCCAGTATTTTTGATTTAGATGATTAACTGGTATTTTAATACCTCCATGTAACGTTTTATTATGTGCATCTTTAATAATTAGTTCTGTCATTTTATTTGAATTTGGAAGTATTATTGGATGTTTTCTGTTGTAGTTTAGATCATCGGCCAATTGGATTCGGCCTCCGATTCGCATTATGTCATTTTCATCAAGAAATGGATGAAGGGATAATAATCGACTGTTTCTTTTTAATGCTTTCTTTTTAACAATGTTGCTTCTGTCTTCATTGAATTTTGTTTGTTGAGTAATTTTTATTAATAAAGTTTCTGCTTCCTCCAACTCTTTAGCTGTGAGTGTTCCTTTAGTTTTTCAGTTTGTGTTGCTAATAGAATTCTTTATAAAACGAATGCACCATGCTGTTACTCTTTTGAGTTTATTTAGTAAAGAGTATTTTTGAGTGAGCTGCAACAATAAATTTTCACTGCTTTCAGTGCATGTTGCGAATGTTTTAACTGCAGTTGTTTCTACTTTTATACTGTACTTTTCTTCGGGCCATTTTACTACATCTTCTTTCAACCATTCTGGACCATTCCACCATAATTTGTGAGGTGCAAGATCTTGAAGATAGATGACACGAGATGCCACGTCTGCAGGATTATATTTAGAATTTATGTGATGTCAATTTTCCTGTATTTCACCCACTCGGTTGGCTACGAATGTTTTGAGCTGCTTGGGTAAAGTTTTTAGCCATGATAGAACTATTGTAGAATCAGTCCACAAATAAATGGTTCTCTTCTACTGCTAAAGAGACTTTAATTGACTTCATAAGCCTCGTTAGTAGAGTTGTTCCGCATAATTCCAAGTTTGGTATTGAAATTTGTTTTATTGGTGCAACCTTGGTTTTTGCTATTAATAATTGAACTGTGTGGTGGCCATTGGTGTCAGTTACTCTTGAGTAAATAACTGCGGAATATGCATCTAAAGATGCGTCACAAAATCCATGTAGCTGTAACTTGTATTGTGGTTGAAGCTGTATCCATCTTGGAATTCTTATATTGCGTAGTATTGCTAGGTTTGTTACTAGATTCGTGTAATCAAGTTTTAAATCATCTGGAATGCTTTCATCCCAGTCTAAGCCTGCTATCCATAATTGTTGTTGATGTTATATGGTTCGTTTTCTGATGTTATATGGTTCGTTTTCTCTATCTTCAATTGAAATGTTTTCCAGTAGTTGTTGATTTTTTGTTGCCCATTTTCTTAAGGAAAAACCACCGCTTTTTAATGTCGTTGATAGTTCTTCTTGTAATGATAGGGCTTCATCGATAGAGTGAGATCCCGTTAGTAGATCATCCACGTAGAAATCGTTCAAAATTATTTTAGAAAATCGCGGACTTTTTGCTTCTTCGTCTCTTGCTAATTGTTGAAGTGTTCTTATAGCCAGGTACGTGCGCTTGCAGTTCCAAAGGTGATTGTTGTTAATGCGTAATCCTTGATTTGATCATTAGAGTCAAATCTCCATACAATTTTTTGATAATTTGCGTCTTCGGGTGTAACCCTGATTTGTCGGTACATTTGTTGTACGTCTGCTATCATTGCTATACGATGACTTCTCCGTTTAAGAAGTATTGCAACGATGTCTTTTTGAAGTGTGGGTCCGGTAATCATATTGTCATTCAATGATGATGCGTTCGATGTTTTGCAAGAAGCATCGAAAACTACTCGTAATTTTGTAGTTGAACTTGATTCTTTCATAACTGCATGGAGTGGTAAATACGACGAGGTGTAATATTTTTGATTGTCGCGTTGGACCACGTTTTGTTCTTCATTATTTGAAGTTTTATTTGAAGTAAATGTCCAAGATCAATGTAGTTTTGGATGGTCTTCATATACTCTGTTTTTAATGCAAGATTTTTCTTGAATCTAGATTCCAATTGAATAAATCTATTAACAGCTGTATATCTGGATTTTCCCAGCATAGGAAGTTCAGTTTTAAACGGTAATTTTACCATATAAGTACCGTTATCTAATCTAAAATGTGTTTTCTTGTAATATTCTTCGCATATTAATTCTTCCGGAGTATGTGTACTCCTAGGTGCTGGAACTTCCTCAATTTCCCAAAACTTTCTTAGCATATCTTCGATGTTTTTTGATTCATCAATTGTTGTTACATGACATTTTATTGTTGAGTTTATGGGGTGCCTAGACGTTGATCCAGAAATTATTCAGCCACTCTGTGTTCTGTGCAATGTGATCGTGGGTTGATCCCTTAATTACTCCAGTAAGTATACTATCAGCGTACATACTAACGCCAATAAGGATATCAATATCCATTGTTTATAGAATAGCGGATCAGCCAATCGTAGATTTTGTAAATGCTCTGGAATGTTTTGTTCCAAGTTGCTTGCATTGGGAATGAGTTTTGGCATTGCTGCTCTTTATATTAATTATAGCTGTGGCTAAAATATTAGACTTTTTTGTTTTATTTTCAGTGTTGAAAAGACATGTAAAATTATTTGAAGATTGTACTGTTCTTCCCTCCGTTCCATTGGAAGTGGTATTTTCCGGTTTAGCAGACACGTTGTAGAATTGTTGGAAGATTGTGCTGTTCCTCCCTCCGTTCGATTAGATACGGTATTTGTTTTATGAAGTGTAGAATGATGTGACCCTCTACACTCAGTACATTTAAATTTACTGTTGCATTTAAATCTGGTATGATTTCGGCTTAGGCAGTTAACGCAAAGATTCTTTCTTTAACCTTAGAAAAGCGACTTTCGACGTTAAGCTTTAAATACGCTGGACAATTGCGTATACTGTGTTGTTCTCGACATAGTGCACATGTCGATGATTTTCCTTTTTGATCTTGATGAGTTACAAATGATCGTAGGACCTTTGGTTTGTCTTCAATTTTCTTTGGACGTTGTTCATTCAGAGCCTCTTATGTTCTAAAGCGATTTGTTAAAAATGTAGCTAGCTGATTCAGTGATGCTAGTTCAGTTTGTTGATTTTGCTCCCATAATTGAAGTGTTTCTGTTGGTAATTTATTAACAGTGAGAAAAACGATTATTGGAAATCATTGATCCGTTGGAATGTTGAGATTTTGTAATGCCTTCAAGCATTCCATTGTATTATCTAACAAGTGCTTAATTTGACTTGCTGATTCTGACATAATTACACTTGGTTTTAATAGAGCTTTAATATATGTGTAGATAAGAGCCCTTTTGTTTTTATACCGTTGGATTAATGTAGTCCAAGCAGCTTCAAAGTTATGTTCAGTAATGCTATAACTTTTTAGTAGATTTGCAGGTTCACCAACCAAAAATGACTGTAAATAATGGAGCTTTTGTACATTTGCCAACTTTTGATTGTTGCCGATTAAAAAGCTGAATAAATCATGAAATGATTCCCATTGTCGATAGTTTTCGCTGAATTGGGGTATCGTGATCAATAGTAATTTAGTGTCAAGAGTCGAATGTCTTGCACTTGCATTTGACGAGTTTGAAATTTCACTTAATGGTGATTCTGTCGATTGAGCAGAAATTTTCTGAAGTAATTTATAATACATTTCTTCCATTTCATCATATTTGTTATGTGTGTGGTAGACTAATGTCTTTTCATATTCACTCAAGTTTCCTGAGATTATCGACTCATGGATTTTAATGTAGTTGTCCCAATATGCATTAAGTCGATTAAGCAGTGTATTTGAAACTGAACTTGATGATATTTCTAAAGTATTTTTTATCCGCATGATTGAAGATTCATTGCTTTCTTGCTGTCTATACAAATTGTGTCTTTGTGGATGAATTTCTAAATCCGATGCTTGTTGTGTTGTTGCTGAAGCGCTTACGGCTGTTGAAGTTCTTGCGGAAGCCATAGAATCTTCAACAAATTTTTTTCGTTCCAATAAAAGTTGTTTTGATTTTTTTAATTTCTTTAATTTGTTCGGCAGCTCTTTTATTTTTAGCTGCTGCTTCCAATTTAAGTGGAAAAAACGAAGTTGTTTGAAATTTGTTGACCGCAGTTTTTTGTTGTTTTTTATTTTTAAAAGAACGATGTCGTATGGCGATTTTTTCTCTGTTGAGCAGGGTGTACTGTGCTTCTGTTTAAAATTTTCCAATTTTTGTTTTAAATCTTTTATGGTATCTTGATTTGCAGCTATGTGCGCTTTGCGATGATTTTCCATTAAAGAAACACTTTTATTTTAAAATTACACGGCACTGATGTGAATATATTTTTTCTTTTCACATAAATAATTATAACTATTTATTTTAAATTTTTTGTATTATAAATCACAACTTTTTTAAATTTTTACTAACACAATTTTTTATTTGTATTGTATGTTTCTATTCACAGTTTGAAATGTTACAATATTCTAATTATAATATGTCAGAATCAGAGTCGTAGTTGGTGTCGTCTTTTCAAAATATCCTGAGTCGGAGTTACTACTTTTTCATCACGACTCCATATCCCTGCTATATATGTGTAAAGCCTCAAAAGTAAGTCGTTTTCCATAATGTTGTTGTGTTCCTAATATCTGTGCATTGTCAAAATCAGGAAAATGACCCAGTGTGT
>JANSTW010047435.1:0-13176 GCA_027564275.1 Diadocidia ferruginosa
AGCTTCTATACTTCCATGAGTTGTAATTAATATTTAATAATATAATTATTCACCTGGATTTATACTAGTCAAAAAATGTTTTATTGTTTCTGAAATTTTGAACAATGTATACCTTTATGTTTATATGTTTATACAACCTGAGCAATATTTTATATTAATGTGAATTTTAATTAATTTAACATTATATTTTTTTCAACAACGAGATATTGAAGCAAAATTATTAATAAATAAAACGTATATTATTTTCGAAAAAGTTTAAAAAAAATTATAAAAAATTAATAAAGGACATGTGAAATAAAAAAAGTACTCCTGATGATAGGACGTCCCGAAACGAGTGACAAGTGCTGAAATATGCTCCTTTTTATTTACTATATTTTTTGGTACAACATTTTTAGAAACAAATTGAAAATTAAATGAAAGTTTCTGAGTTTAAAGAGTTATCGGCTTTTTAAAATCCTTTAAGTAGTCCATTTTTAGTCTAAATAATAAATATGGGAACGTAGTTAATCATGAAAATTATTTGATTACTTTAATCTATTATATTGTTGACCCAAAGATTTTATAAATAATATAATTTAATTTTATAATAGTGTTTGTTTGTGTTGACCAAACCATAAAAATTTAGAAATTATATTTATTTATATATTTGTAAAAAATATATAAATAAACAAAATTTCTAATTTTTTATGGTTTGGTCAACAATATAATAGATTAAATGTTATTAAAGTAATCAAATATTTTTTTATATATTTGTCAGTAGTCAGCATTTAGAGCAGTGAGAAGCGTCAGTAGTTCAAGAGGTTGTGGGTTCAAGACTCGGCAGGGTCAACAATTTTTACAACTGGGCTATCACCTTTCATTCGCAGGTGTTAAAAAAAGCGATAGCAGTGGTTCGGAAGTAACATAAACCTGTTGGTCCTCCTATATATAAGATCAAAAGATAGGGTTCCTCATATAGTGTAAAACCCGCGCCACTGATCACCAAAAAAATATGGGTAGTGCGAGTTGCTGACAACACTCCACCTTTGATATATGGTCGTCATTCATCAATGAAAACCATGGTATCCGATATACAAAAAAGGTAAAATTGTCCCTATGCTCCTTCGCTTTAGAGTAAAGGACACGATGCTGATGATATATTTGTCAAATCAAATTCATTCTAATAAAAGAAATTGGTCTATACAAATGGCAAGATGTCGAGCTATATCTTCTGTTTATTATTAACATGCTTTATGGTATATCATGTGTTTACTTATAAGCCATTCTTTACATAATTTATATGACATAAAGAAAAGTCAGTGTACCACATTGACCATTTTTTCATTATATTTACACAACATAATTAATTTAAACATCTAAAGAATATATATAAAAAGCTTTATTTATATTACATGTAATCATAATATTGCCGGCGTATACATAACAAAACCACCCTCATAAATATTTTACAAACAAAAAATCTCTTTATTATTATTGTATGTACAGTAGATTTTCTTCAGGCATAATAACTTAATAATATTTATTTATACGAGTCGTCTTTTTGTATTATAATAATATAAGCCCCATTTCTAGCCTGCGATCTTATGATAAACTATGTGAAAATCGTAATTTATGTTGAATTTATATTATTTTTTTATGTTCATTCATTTTAAAACAACAATAGTAATTTTTACCTTTTGTGCGCGAGTTATCTTGAAGAAAATATTATTACAAGAAATGTTCATATTTTCTTTTCACAACATAATATTTATAGTATACAAAGTAGCTGTATATATTATAATAGCATTGTGATTGTATTATTATTATACAATATATGTATTTATATAGTGAAACAGTGAACGTCATCTTAAAGATTCTAATTCTACCATCGAATTTGAAAAACACAATTCTAATAGTGCGAGTTCTTATCGCAGTGTATTTTAAAAATTGGGTAAAAAACATAATGACATTGAATAAATAACCTTATAAGAATGTTCTATGAGACGTCTTTCCATTGTATTTAACATAGAAACTTACATATATTATAGGGATGTAACTGTATGTGGAAGCTTTTTTAAGGCTATTATTTTCTTCTGTTGATACTAGACATATTGAGTTGTCTTTGTTAATGGTGTTATGGATTTTTTTAATTAATTAGTTTTGAATCTAGAATCGACTCCGAATCGATTGTTTAAATTGTTTTACTTTTGCAATTATTTCAAACTTATAATCTCGCATACATATTATATGAAATATAATGGAATAGCGAGTTTTGGAAAAAATACCTCATTTATAAAATTCAATTATATATATTATATTTGTTTTTAACTAATTTGTAAAATATTCATTAAATTAACATTTTTCTAAAAAAATTGCGGTAAAATACGGAAAGAAAAAATTTGGTTCTTAATGAATATATAATTCAAATTTAAACGCATCCACGTACATAAATCCTACGGATGTATATAATGTATATAGGAAAACAGCTTTGGGCAATTTGTGTTATAATACAATGTTCATAATATGAAATTAAAATTGTGAGCGATAAAAAAAATCAAATTGTAGATATCTAGCTAAATTATCTTTTCGACCGTTTTCTGGGCTTTTGTTAACTTAATCCATATTATATATACAGAAAGGTCGTGCCTATATTTTATCGAACTATATGTATGGCGGTTCTGGTATACCTTTCTTATTTCCATATTATATTGAAGTTTTCTAAATATATGGGGCTAAATTTATTCTTTTTTCTTCAGCATTTATATATTTTCGATGATCCTCAACAGTATAAATAATAAATGTATAGTATACTTGACTTGAGTTCTTCTGTATACAGCCTAGACGTCACAAAGACGACTGTAAATTTCAATCATTTATAATTATTTTATATATTTAAAGGGCGATATACCTAATGTTATTAAATATAAAAACGAGAATATCATCAAATTTGTCACAAAAAAAAATATTTTATACAAAACATAAGAAAATATACTTTATTCTTTATTTAATAAAAATTTAATATAAAGTCGCATTTTCCTTTTATGTGATTTCTTGATTTGACAATAAATATAATAAGATGCATTTTACACAAAGAGAGATTGTATATATATATAGTCAAATTGGCATTTGCAAAGTTCGTAAGTCTGATTATCGACCAAATATTTTCTCTATACTTTGCAAAAATATGAAAATATTGTAAGTACAGTTTAGACAATAAATTATTTGGTCTTTTCATACATTCAATATATAGAATTTATACGTTTTTATCATACTTAACTAAAATTTTGAATAATACAATAATAAAAATTAGTAAATGCAACTTCTTAGAAGTTTTATATTAATGGATGGGTTGGCCCGGGCAAATAGGTTAATAAAAAAGTATTTTCGAAACCATCCATAGTACCATTTACACGGTGTTCCAGCACAAACAAAAACAATCAGGAACATACGAACATATTTTGATTAGATATAATGCATTTTGATAAACAAAAATCTAAAAATAAGCCCCAGCAGATAGTTAAAAAAACAACAACAATTTGGGGTGCAATTTTATTTTATATGAAACGTATTTGGAGAAAATTATTCACCACTAAAATAAGCCCCAGCGATATGTCTTATAATTTTGTATACACATATTTTACTGACGCAACTCGTCCTAATAGTATTTCTTATAATATGGTGGATTGGATAGCTTCATTTACTGATGTTCGGTGGTTGAGTTGTGATGGTCGGACATACATACGAACCAACATTTTTATACAAAAATATGTAAACGAAATTATATATATTATATTATATATTACATAGAAAATAGCACTCAGCTTATATATCAAAGTGACAATGCACATATAAAAATGATTTATTATAGAAAAGGATTTATATTTTACACGCATATAATATTGTACAATGTACATGTAATTACATTGGTGGTCTGCTTTTCGTTTTGAAATATAAAATATATTAAAATATTAATATATCATCGAAAGACATTTTATTAAATTAAAATTTTAATATTCTTGTTTTATAAAATTTTAATTTAAAACATTGAAAACTTTAAGTTTGGTATAAGAATGATTTTGTAGTAAAAATACTTTTTGGGTGTTATTTCGGGTGTTATTTCGTTTAGCTTTGAAGAAAAAAATATTTGGGCGGCATTTCGTGTCACCTGACCTATATACCCCTTAATTTAACAAAAAAAATTATGATTTCCATAATGGTCTCCGTATTGAACGATTTCTTACTAGAAAAATAGTGCTGCGTTTTTATAAATATTATATATTAAAATAAGACATTTTAAATATTTTATTTTTCGTTAGACTTTATAACGACTATATATATTTATCGTATAGTTTAATCAATTAATAATATTTATATTGTCTAGATTTCATCTTAATTCATCAAAATATTATATTGCAGTTCATTCCACTCGACTATATACTTAGATTATTCACATTTTTGCTTCTACACAATATTATTTAGTCAAATAAAACATCGCCCTGGGCCACATACAAACATTATGTTGCGAGGATTTTATGTAAAATTTAGAATTTAGAGTTTTTTTTAAACACAAAATGTTTTAAGCTTTAAGATACATATAAATACTGTGCAAGTTGTAAAGTTGCTGTATATATTTAAGCTTTAAGTGTAATGTGTATAAATACTTTAATGCATGGATTTAATAAAATAAAAAAAATATTAAAGACTCAAAAATACAATTAAAATTATTAAAAAAAATTCTAAGAAATCCATTCACAATAAGGTAGATAAACGTGTTTTTATATACCATGCGGGGATGGGATAGATTTTTTAAACATATATAATTTATATATAATGTAATATAATATATATATATAGTTGTTACTGTTGTTATTTGTATAAATCATATAGATAATAAAATATACAACACAAGATTATTACCTAGCTGCTATTCTGATGTCTTTATTATTCTGTTTATATGCTAAATAAATCCTTTTTAAAATATAAGCCATATGCCACACTTCAGACATATAATGTGTATTAAGTTAAGACGAATACGGGATATTACATTGCGTGTTATTTCCAGTTTGTACAAACATCTTAATATTTTATGACTATTTAGTATTTATTTATACATGAGAATTGAGATTATATATATCCATACAGTCAGTTTTCAGTGTTATATAGAATTCACAAGCTTTTTACACACATGACTTTATATATATTATATATATGTATATATTTTTCATGTATATATAAGTATATTATAAAGTATACGCTGTGGCAGCAATAAAAGCTTTTTATTAAGTATACACAACATTTGTATTTATGCGTATATATTATATGTAATTCTCTATGCTTATTTTGGCATTACATATATATTCTTGCGACAATGCTACATACATATTATAATTTAAAATATAAAACTTGAACTTTTATTGCCTAAACAAAATTTTTGGAGCAAATATGCAAATGATGAAAAGACAATTTATTACATATATTTCATATGTCAGGAAGTGATTTTCTTCTCTCGAATATAATTTATGATTTAATATATTATACAATTCTAAATAAATGTTATGCAAAAGATGTTCTTATAACTTTGTTATAAGAGTTTGAAGCTTTATGTCACGCAGCTTTATAATAACCTTGGCTTCTTTAAACAGATAACAGCTATAAATTTATATTACATTTTTAAAATAGACCGGAAGTACCTATATATAATATATTGCTCAATGATAAAATATATTTAAAAAATTTGCATTACTTTTGCTCGCCTAAAAATTATGTAGTAGTGGCTTATTTTTTTGTTTTAAAAATAATAACGGTTTTTTTTCGGAAAATTTTGAAATGTAAATTTGTTACTAATAAAATGATAAACATGTTAAAAATAACACGAATTATTTTTATTCACCACAAACCATTTTTATAGAAATAAAAGAATTAAACATTTTTTAAGATTTGCATGACTTTTGCTCGCCACTGTAGGTAAATGAAAATCTTGACTTACAATTCCAGTAAATTATACGATTTGCAAAATAAAGACATTTTAAATGTAATTAATTTAATAAATAATAATTTATCATATTCTTTATATTATGTATAATTATGTCTTCTATATACGTTAAATAATAAAAAACAAGAATTTTTTCGTCTGTCTGATTGCGCACCCGGCATATAATATATATAGAAACAATTTATAATCAAATAAACGATGAAAAAAAAATATAATAAGATTTCGTCATTTCTGCGAGCTGCCCACGCAAATGAATATTCCGTTTACAATCAAAAATACATTTTTTTATTAGATTTCATTTACATATAAATATGTTTTCCTATATATAAATTTTCATATTTATATTGGATACAAAAATGAAATAAACATTTTTAGATTTTATTATATATATTAGAAATATCTTCAAAAGAAGAAAATTACACTCTTTCTTATATATTATAATAAATAGGATAGATATCCGTATTATTTTAAAGGGGATGTCCACAATTTGTATATATTTTTGGATGTACGATTAGATTTTTTTAAATATCCAAAAATCCTATAGTGCAACTCTTTTCGGTATATAAGTAAAGACACTTTTTGAAATGCTTTAGCGAATAGCTAGAGCGATATAATATTGCAAACATATTCACTTTTCGTTGACCGATAGCCGTGTTCCTAAAAATTAAAAAAAAATATGCTAATTTTTGAATATCACGTTAACATATCAAGTTGACAAAACACAGTATTTTTAAACAACCAAATATTATATACTGCAAGTATTATATAAAATATTTTATATATACGAGAATTATGTAACGTAGATTAAAAATACTAATTCCTTTGATGTGTGCTGGTATTGCACATCGTAGCCGCTGCTAATCATTTTTTTTTCATTTTATTACTACCTTTGTTATATAATATATATACACAAATAAAATTTGCCAAAACCTTTAACAAAAAAACATAAAACAAATTGAAAAAAATTATGAAAGGTTTATTAATTTTATTTTTTAAACAGCAATTACCGCAACATAAATTTTTTTTATTATTATATAAGTGGTAAATGTCACGTAGAAGCAAGGTTGGTAGATATAATAGGTGTGCGCATAGATACATACAATCTTGTAGAAAAAAATCATATGGTGTGACGTCACCGGTATGAATAAAATATACAAATAGAAAATTCATAAAAATATGAAGGACGAATTTAATAATTGATGAAAATTTATTTATTTATTATTATTTTTTTATTTATTATTTTTTTTAAATAATTAAAAAATTATAAAATTAATTTTTGCACAATAAGTAATTGATTATACCAACCTTGACGTAGAAGGACTGTATTTTAATTACGTGTTTTCGCACAATTTTGGAAGTTATGTTTTATTTATTGCCTTTTAATCGCATTAAAAAAAATATTTATAATTTTTGTATAGATTGCATAACTCAAGAGAATAATCGCACATTACTATGCAATCATCATCCCATATATGAACTCTAACTGGTCAAATCTTTAAATGAAAATTATTTTTCTGAAGCAATAACATTATTTTTTGATAACATTAATATATCAACCTATTAATTGGCCATATGAATTATGTTGAATATATTATTTTTTTACGTATATGGAATAACATCAACTAAAAGTATTGGTTATACATCATCGCAACCACATTTCGAAGTCGTCACTTCTCATCAGTATCTTTGATATATGTAAGTTGTTCCAGAAACCCACAAATATGGTGCTTTAGTTAATTCTCGTATATATACATATTCAGATGTATTTCTAATACACACGAATAATTAGATAAATGTTAAATTATCTTAGTTCTTTAAATAATACGAAATTACGAAATTGTAATATTTATATTTTTTGTAGATTGCATAACTCAAGAGAATAATCGCACATCTTTGTTGAAATATTTAAAAACTAATTTCTTAAATTATAATAGTCTGTCAATGACATTATTATATTATTTACTTTTTTCGACCGTTAATATAGATATTCAACCGATATATAACAACTCACAACCTTCCTCAACTTAAATTTTATTTTATTTAATGTTTTACAAATTATCCTGGTAATATATATACGTATATAGATAATATTGTATACTTTTTAGGATATTATATAATATGAACCTGATGAACGCAGAATATGCCATGGGTTGTTATACAAGGATATTTGTATATATATATTTTATCACATATATATATGAAGATATCTATTACAACAATTTGACATAGGAAAACACCACTGTGTCACAAAACATAAATGAAAATCTTGTTAATTTGGAAGATAATAAATGTCTTCATTTGTTTTGAAGAGAACAATGTCACATTTTCTCTATATATACATACATAATATAATATTTACATAATATAAAATATATATTATAATATAACGACTTTGTCGGAAAATAAGCAAGTTATTTGTTTTATTATTATATACATTGTACAATATTTTAATAATATATATATAGATTTTCTCCAAATATTTATTTATACATGTAAAGCTTATGTTTAGGGGATGTGTTCTAAAACAATAAAATATATTTTATAAATATATTAAGACGTAATTTGCATGGGATGAAAACACATTATTATTCACAGCGTTTTATTGGAGAAATTTTAATGAAATTTAATATGAGAAAATGTTTCAGTATATGAAGATATATTTTCAATGTTCATATAATAATTGTCTATATATATATTATGAATTTGCTTTTTGACTTTGTTATAGTCTGGGTGTCTCGTTTTTAAGACTCCTTATTTGTAAAAGTGCAATAAGCTCACGTTAAGATTTATCAAGTTTATCAAGTATATTGTATATACAATATATAACAAAAATAAAGCCGATTAATTCAAGGATTTTTGTCGCAAAGATATAAAATTTACAAAATTTTAAAATAATTTAAATAAAATACACAGTGCTTTATGTTACTGGATTAAAAAATCATAACATAATACCTAAAAGAAAAATTTTAAATCCGATATATAACAACCAAAGACATAAGGCCCAACAAATATATTTTTACTAATTTCAGGCACAAACATAATAATTAACATAACGGCTGACAAAATCTTAATTTTAAAACCGATATAACGTTCAAAATATACTTTTATTGCAAACCAAGAAATACAGTTTTTTAAGGCATTTTGAGACCGTATGTGAAAAAACTTGTAGTGTAAATAATAGTTCTTATAAATTATATTATTCAGCGGGATATTCAATTTATGATAAATTTATAAGCTTTATTAACTATATTATTACAATATACATATAATATGAATATATTATATTTATTATTTTCATATACTTACTCGATATATTCACACGACGAAAATATTTATATTCGTAATATAGGTATATGTGCAATTGGAAAGAGATGTGTTAGATTGGCATATTTATTATACAAATATATTTATGTTTGATATAAGTTTGAAATGCGGAAATTATAAAAGTTTGTTCCATAAAATATTCATCCTGTTGTACCTATATACGATTGAGCGACCAGAAATCAAAACACTGCTGCAGGTAAACTGCGATAAATATTTTTACAATATTTTTAATTAAATATAAATATATAGATATAATAAACTTATATATATTAGGCTATATATTAGTAGATAGAATAATTAAAATTATATTCAAACAGTCTAAAACTAAAGATTAAATTAATATTGCAAAAAACTCATATTCAACAAATAAATTTATATTTTTGTCAATTAAAACAGAATCGCTATAAATATTATAAGCTTATGTATGGATCGCAGTATTTTACTCTTCACGCTGTTTAGTATATTTCAAATAACAATCCATAAATAAATAAACAGGAAAGCTTTAATTGCATTTTTGTCGAAAATATAGAATTTTTAAATAACTCGTTAAGTTTATATAAACAAAAATTTTATTATAAATGCGAAAAAAATTCAATATAAAAATATATTTTTAGATAAATCATCATCAGTTTCATGAAATATAAATATACAAAGTTATTATTTTTTCTAAAGTTAAAAATAAATAATACAAACTTATGTTATATAAGAAAACACATTAAAAATCTATTTCATATTTATGTCATTTTCAGTTAAAAAAAAAGTATTATAAATATATTTTTTTCTATTACATAACAACTACATCGCGTACAAATATAATATTGTAACAAAAATAAAAATACAAAGTTTCGAATCGAAAGAAGAAAATTGCATTCACGATAATATAACCGATGTGATACAATTTTCTCAATATAAATATTTAATGAAAATTCATATAAAAAAGTAAACAATGCGAAAATGGGTTTATATTTCAGTTTAATATACGGTGACTGTCTCTTTTCTTCGAATGTCTATCATATAGCCATGCAGATCGATATGGGTTTATGCTTCGTCCAACAACTGCCAATTCCATTACTCCAAGGGATCTTAGATCTACAATCAGTGCATCTTTCCACCTACCTCCTTATCTATCTTGTGGATAAAAGTTTATCATTTGTTGATTCTTGATATATTTAAAAAAAATCTTAATTTTTTTTTAAATAATAATCTTGGTGACCTGACATAATACCCAAAGACAAGCTGAAATCACACGAAAACTTATTTCTTGCTTGTGTCTTCGCTAAAAACTGATAAAAAACTATTAAATTTATCTTCTAAACATTATGAACAAAGCGATCGGTTTATATATTGGCTGCTATAACTGGTTTGAGAATTAGAAAAATGAAAAAGGGCTTGTTAAAACTTTTGGGTGTTATGTCTTTGGGTGTTATTTCAAGTCACCATAATTCTTCCTATGGAATTCGGACATTAACATTATAGATAGGATGTAGTTCCTATATCAAGTAATATGAATATATCCTATATTAATTTATGTAGAATGTAGAGTTAATAAGATTAATTTAATAAATTTTTTAGATTTGAATAAGATTTTTAATAAATGTATAGGTATACCCAATACTTTTATTGTGCAAACACAGAGAGAAACATTTATAATATCAACAACGAAAAGCTCTATTTTTCAGCCAACAACTGAACTGATTCTAAATATGTAAAATCAACAGAAGTTAGTGACATATATGAGTACGTACAATTAAATGCAGTTGATTTTAAAATGTTAGCTGTAAATGTAATATTTTTGTGTTGTTAGCTAATTCTCATTGATTTTTCCGATAAATTTCTCTCTGTGAAAAATGCATATTGATTATACAAGAAAAGATTAAAAGACTTCTTTCTTTTTTGGATAATAATTTTTTTATTTTATTTGTAACGGACTTGTCGTCCTACTGACATAATATAGTTATATATAATTAAATAATTCGATTAAAAGATTTATTTATAAATATACAAAGTTTAAAAGTTACAAAATTAACTTGTAAACAAAAAAAGTTTTTCTTTCTCTGATTTCGTTGCTCCCTTTCCATCGCAAATGTTTCCGTTCATATATATCATACAAAAAAGGAAATATTTTTATTTTTCCAAACTCATTTTGGACAAAGTTTAAAACTGTGCTGTTTATATTCATTTGATTCTTTTTTCTATATATTTGTATCTATACTTTAATTGTCTAAAAATATAGCCGTGGTATATATTATGTTTAAATATAAATATATTTCAAAAAAATTACAAAATATATAGCAAAAAGGTATTTAGTATAAAATTATATATATGTATTAATATAGACAAATCCTTTGAGAATATATATACAAAACAAATTATTAAACTCTCCAAAATACTTTCTAAAATTTAATTTAAATAGAAATTTTGTTGGTCTAGCTGTAAAGGATCTAATATAGATATAAAGTTTAGGTATACGTATACCTATCCATAAACTGTATAAGTTGGGCCGTGTAAATTATTATTATTATTTTTTGCTGAAATAAACTCGCATAGAAAAGTTGAAAAAGGTGTGCGGCTATATAGATAAATATATATCGTCGATCCCAATGAATAAGTATGATAACTTGAATTATCACTTTATACATACTTTTGAGTAATTTACACGAGAATTTACAATAAAAGAAAAATTCTATACCATATGCGTTGTAAAAATCTCTGTAACTCGATGAAAAATTGTGAAATAACATCCATTTTTCAGTAAACATTTGAAGATTAAAAACTTTTAAACGTTCTCCGGAAAAAATTAATAAAACAGAGTTGTCATATCACACTTAGCATTGTAACCGACGATATACATAAGAGTCAATGACTGAATAATATGCGATGAGCTAAATTATAAATATTAATAGCATAAAACTTAGTAAAAAAAAATTAAAAACAAATTGTTTTTTGAAAAAGTTATATAAATTTGTATAATTTTTAGAAATTCACAAACTTTCACCAAAGAAGCATATTAGCTTATAAATAATTTTCTTGTATATCCTTGTAGCTTGTAAGTTTATATCAAACAATTTCTTCAGAAAATATAATCTTATGCAAATAAAAAAGAAAAAAGATTATACTTAAAAGCTTTATATAAAAGTGCGATTTATTATTTAATCATTTTAAATTGCTATTTAAGTTATTATGTATACTCAAAGGACAAACAAGAAAATAATATTTATTAATTTGTATGACCCATGATCAAAAAACAAAAATTAAAAATTGTTATAAATAAACTAAACTTCCTATATATAAATTTAAATAACTTTTACCTTAAATATACTCAAGACGACAATATATATAATATATGATAAGTCGAATATTTCATGTTATTTATGATTTTATATAAGCAAATAAAAAAAAAACTTTCTAGCTTTTCGGTTAAAATATTATTAGTTATAAATTATTTTTGTTGAAATAAAAAAAAATGTTTCCACATTAAATGAACGCCATCTTATGCGCAAAACTGGCTTTCATATTATATTTTATCTGATACATCTACATAGGTATAGGAATTAATGGTATATATTATGTAATTACTTTTGTGATGGAGGCACTTGGAATAAGACAGTGATTACAATTATTTTACACTTATTAGGTGATACATTTTTTTATAGAATTTAAGGTTGCTTAATACTGCTTGATACCGACCTACAGCGATTAACGGTGAGTATTGGAAGTTGGAACTACTAGTACAAATAATGTAAAAAAAGAAAAAATCCTTATTTTTTCGTGTCAGACTCATAGAAAAATTGTTATAATTAAATTTCAAAATAAAATTTGGGAAAAAACTCTATTTCAGGTTGTTTGTATGAATATTTTTTATATAATAAAATTAAAATTTT
>JANSTW010047446.1:0-13175 GCA_027564275.1 Diadocidia ferruginosa
ATCTAGGGCTGTTCGATATATCGATATTTCGATATATATATATATCGATATTTTCAGATTTTTGATATATCGATAATTTTAATTTCGATATTTTGTATAAGGGATCTCATCGATTTTAATTCGATATTCGATATTTTTTTTCGATATTATCGTTTTTAATCATACATTTTTTTAATAGTTAATTAATCATCATCATTGTGTCTGTTACTCCAAATCTAGGGACGATAGGGTCCAATTTAACCCTTTTTTATCTGATAACATGGGTTTCATTGACGGCCATATCAAAAGTGAAGTGTTGTCAGCAACTTGCACTATCCATATTTTTTGGTTATAAATGGGGTGACTTCCAAACCACTGCGATCGCTTTTCAACAACACCTGCGAATGAAAGGTGATAGCCCAGATTTGAAATTTTTTTAGACTCTATTGAGCATTAAACCAACAACCTTTTTTTGCTATTCGATATTCGATATATCGAAGAATATCGATATTTTTTGAAAATATCGATATTTCGATATTTTTCAAATATCGAACAGCCCTACTAAAATCGTTTTGAAATTTGAAATCGGGTTAAAAGTGGCGAAGTTAGAAGACTTCAACTGCACACTGCACAGTCATAAAAAACCGTTTTCTAACGGTAAAACGAAAATTTGGGGGTATTTAAAATTTTTTTGAATATGACACCACGTGAAAAGTATAAAGTCACTGTTACCATTTTATAAATTAAAAACAGATTTGATTTTTTGATAATCGGATATGACGAAGATACACGGAAATGTCTTTTAATCCGCCATCTTGAATAAGTCTGCCATTTTGATTTTTAAGTTCAACAATTATCTTTAAATAATCAGAAAAAATAAATTTGTAAAATTACAAAGTTCTGCAACATTGTGTCAATATTTGGACAAGTTAAGAAGAATTGTTGTTTGGGCCGTCATCTTGAATAACTCAGTTATCTTGCAATACTTTCGTTGGAAACATGGATCTAAATTTTTAATTTATTTTGTTTTAAAAATTTGTTTTTGTTGACCGGTCGTTTTTTATGATATCATTTTGTTGATTTTTGCAGGCTCTCGACAAGGTAAAACAGGTTTAAATAAGCCAAATCTACCCAACAATAAAATTGGTTGAAACCAAATGCACTCAAAGCACTGGACATTTTAATTTGTTTTAATAATTTTTTATAAAAATCAATAAAATCTGTCAATTTAAAAATATTTTTGGAAACATTTCTTTTCTGGAAATGTAATGTTCTACAAAATAAATTTTGCTTCATAAAAATTAGTTCTGTGTGATTAAGGGCTGTGTTTCAGAGCCGTCATCTTGAATAAGCCCAATAAAATTCTTTTTTTAATCCTCTAAAAATTAGAAAGTGGTAAAGCTATCTGCTATACTATTCAAATTATTTATAAAATATGTTGATTTTTGAATGAGTTTAAATAGATTTTTGTTTTGTCAGCCATCTTGAATAACTAAGCCATCTTGGATTTTTTTCTTGAAAACATTGTTCAAAAATCTTATTTCATTTTTGTTTACCATAATCAACAGTAACATTTAACAGAATAACATAAGTCAAGCTTTTTTTTTGTTAATTATGAGACCTTACTATATATTAAAAAAGATTGATAGTTAGTGAGCTTTCACATGTTCAGAAAAAAAAATATTATGCACAAAAAAAATGATATTCTTCAGTAATTTTTTTTTGCTAATTATAACACTTTTATATATTTTTAGTTTTAATTTAAAAACATGAAAAAAAACAAATTTGCATAAAAAAAATTCCCTAAAACACTTTAAATTTTCTGGAGCTTTCGTAAGTTATTTTAGACAAGTTTATTTAATATAATCTTTGCTAATCTATTATATTACTGTTGCTCAAATTTCTCTCATTATTGCATTTTCAACGAGATTTTCAGACGTTTTTCTTCGCTTTTCTCTTTTAAATTATTTTTAAGTTTATTGTTCTTTAGATTTGCCTAACGACCTACTTAGGAATAATTAATTTAACTTGATTAAATTAAATTAAAAATTGCCGATCCAAAAAAAAAATAATAAAAAATTTAAATAATTATAAATCCTTAATAATTATATATAATTTCCTTACGTTTATATAAAACAAATTGAGTTATTTATCCATAATTTGTCAATCACAAAACATAATTGCACAAAACATTTAATAATGGTTTGTTTTATTCTTTTGTTTCACAAACGCACGCAATATTTTGTATATCATATATTTTATCTTAATTAGAAAATATGAATTAATAAATCTATTTTAATACTAATAAAAGTAAAAATCAAATTCTATCATACATTTAATGGAAAAACACTTAAACATTCTCGAAAAAATTAATAAAAAATTGCTCCGAAAAAAGAAAACACACACCACTTATTCACGACGAGTAAAACACCGAAACAATAAAAATGCCAAACTAAACTAACGAAATTCTTTGACTAGAACTAGAGCTCAAAAATATATTTAAATACGTCGAATATATAACAAAACATATTATGACAATCAATAACTCGATATAGATAGGTATATTATATAAGACTGAATAACATAAAAAAAATCAAACAAATAGACACGCAGCCAATAAAAAAATATTTTTTAAATATTCATTAAAGAATTACTTTTACCCGCAGCTAGCCAAAACAAGAATCGAATACACTGTGTATATACCCAGTGCAGAATAATCCATAGAAGCAAGGGAAGCATTGCTTCTTATAGTTTTAAAAAAACCAAGAACACATATACTAATCAAGCTATTGTATTAGAAGGAATCTTATCGGTCTATTTGCTTCCAATCATTTATGACTTTTTACCAATGTATTTTGTCAATTATTCATTGGAAATTTTAGTTTATTTTAGAATTATATAAGAGATTGGAAGCAAAAAGACAAATAAGTTCTTCTCATGCACTATTTTTGTACGTTGTACTTAATATAATAAGTTGAAACGATAGTTTTTCGAAGCAACTAACCCCCCATATACAGAAATATTTAAATGTGTTAAATTTTTTTTGCAATCTATAGCTAATAAAATACACATAATATTTAATTTAAAAAAAATGCAATCGCATTAAGGAAATAATTTGTAGTGAAGATGTCTTGAGACTAACGTATATTGTAAAATCTAAACAAAAATTTTAAGTATTGCTTCCCATGCTTTAAATCCCACGCTTCGGCACTGGTACATACTATATAGTACAAGTACTTTATAAAATTCCACATTTTTTTTGTTCGTTTCTTATCAACAAACACGCCCTATATTTTCAAAATATATTTATAGTTTTTATCAATTATTAAAAAAAAAACAAAACAACCAAAAAATTTATTGCAACAGAAATAACAACACACAATAATTACCAACACGAAAATTGCAGCAATTGATTTTTTTTTGGACGAGAAGTTTTTTTTACGATTAACTATTTTCAGAATATAGGCTACCTGAATTCGAATTTCATATCTACGATGACCATCTCGCAGAGCTTAATTTATTTCATTTTGTTCAACTAAATAATGTATACATAAAAGTAAATACCTATATATACTCGACTATGTATTTACATTATGTATTTGGACTTATCTATTTACATAGATGATGATAAAGTGAAGATATGAAAACAATAAAAAAAATGTTTTTATTTTGGGTTAAGGGTGTCCACTGTCCGTCCTGCAGAAGTTGAAAAAATTATCCAAACTTTTTTTTTGGCTATAAACTTAGCAAAATTATTTTTAAGAACTAAAAATGTTTTGTTGTTCTTTAAAAATATGAACAGAAAGCGCAGTGGCGACTGGTATTAATAACATAACGAAGGGTATGGGCAATCATTGTGTATGGTAGTAAAATCAAATTGATTTCGATCAAATAAAAAAAAATTGATTTTGATCGAATCAAAATCTGAACGAATTAAAATTCTGATCGAACCAAATCTGTTTGAATAAAAATCAAAATTGATTCTGATCGACTCTAAAACAAAATTGATTTTGAACGGATCAAAATTTGATCAAATAAAAAAAATGATTTTGATCGAAACAAAATGCAAATTTGATATAATGACAAATGTCACAAGACAAATTTCACTAAAATATGTCACATGACAAATGTTTGGGAAAAAATGTTAGGAAAATCCTGTCATGTCCATGTGTCATTTCACATGTGCTATGTGACGTTTCTGTTATAAATGATTTCTCAAATAAAAAAATTTGCATTTTGGTTCGATCAAAATCATCGTTTTTTGATTCGATCAGAATTTTGATTCGATCGAAATCATCGTTTTTTGATTCGACCAGAATTTTGATTCCATCAAAATCATTCTTTTATTCGATCAAATTTTGATTCGATCAAAATGAATTTTTTTTATTCGATCAGATTTTAATCCGATCAGATATCATCGATCTTTAATTCGATCAGAATTTTGATTCGATCAAAATATATTTTTTTGATTCGATCAAATTTTGTTTTCATCAAAATCAACTTTTTTTTATTTGACCAGATTTTAATTCGATCAGATTTTGATTCGATAAAAATAATCGTTTTTTTATTCTATCAGAAGTTTGATTCGATCAATTTTTTTTTTATTCGATTAAATTTTGATTTCATCAAAATCAACTTTTTTTATTTTATCAGATTTTAATCCGATCAGATTTTGATTCGACTAACTTTTGATTCGATAAAAATTAGCGTTTTTTGATTCGATCAGAATTTTGATTTGATCAAAATCATCGTTTTTTGATTCGATCAAATTTTAATTTCATCAAAATCAACTTTTTTTATTCGATCAGATTTTAATTCGAATAAAATTAACTTTTTTATTCGATCAAATTTTAATCCTGTCAGATTTTTATTCAATCCACTTCTGATTTGATCTAAATCATAATTTTTTGATTCGATCAGAATTTTGATTCGATCAAAATGTTTTTTTTTTCTTCGATTAAATTTTGATTCTATCAAAATCAACTTTTTTAATTCGATCAGATTTTAATTCGATAAAATCAAAATTTGATATTTTGGACAAGCCAGCTTCAAGGCATTTGTTTGGTATACTATACAGTTATGTTTTCTGATTTGCATTTATTTTCAAAAATTTGCTTACTTTAATATAATTATATCAATTATGTTACTGAATTTTTATTTTTATACAGCACAATATTCATCCACAAAATGTATTGACATTTAAGTGGCTTCTTAAACAATAAATTTATGCGCTAATTTGTCTTAACACATCAAATACCCATAGGGGTCAACCGGAAATATTTCAACTTTGATCCCTTCTCCTGAAAAGGAGCATTTTTCCGAGTTTTTTCCCTACCGTAGTCCAGAAATTAAATACACACAGTTATATTTATCTTAAACTGTCATACACATATGTATGACATGCTCTACTGTAGGTCATCTAGCGTCATACACATATGAATGACGTGAAATTAGTATATTAATTTAATTAAGTACAAATTTAAGAAAATCGAATGATTCTGAATGAAATTATTACTGTCTTCATATTTATAGGTTAATTTTGGGCGCCATTTTGCTTTAATTTTTTTAAATATATAAAAAATATATATTTTTTAGTTATTTGCATTCTTATACTTTGGCGGCCATCTTAAAAATATATAATTGTGTAGTTTTTAAATTATTTTTTTTTTATAATTATCGAATCTCGTGATCAAAAAATTAAAGAAAAAAATGACAAAAAAGTCAAAAATCATTAAAACTAAATATGATTTAAGACAGGCACTCTACCAATGTTTTGTTTATTATTTTAAGTAATGAAACATTTATATTTAATTTCTGATAAACGTTTCGTTAATCTTTATTAACTTCATCAGTATCGATTATCTACAATATATAAATTTTAATATTTAGAATTTTGTATCTTTAAAAAATCGTAAAAAAAATTTATTTTAAAATAATTTTGCAATACTATTTTTGGACAAAATAATCTTTTTTAATGCACATTAAACTTAGTTTCATGCGTGAATAATAAACGACAAAGATAAAAGATGTGCTAACAAAAGACGCCATCTTTTGGGAATTTTTATCTTAAATTTTGTTTTAATTATCAAAATATATTTCTAAAAAAATAGCTTATATGGTATAAGTATAATAATAACCAGTATTAGCTTTTGAATATTTGACATTCGATTTTTTTCCTAATTTTAATGACCTTGATTTCATTGTAGAGAAGATGGCCGACAATACTTTTAGTTCATTGTAGAGGCAAAATTCTGTCTGAGAAGATGGCCGACAATTTGGCATAACATTTTGCGATTTGCAGTGACTTTGTATAGATTAGATTTTGATAGGGAGTGCCAAATAATATAAAAAAAACTTACCCCTTGATGTTGGATGATTCATTAGTATTGATAAGGGACATTCGTCATCGTCTAAAATATATTCGGTACCATCGCTATTTACCTATGAAAATTTAATTTTCAAAATTAATTCGCTGAAAACCCCATCGAATCTTCTCAAAAACTTACTTGAACTAAACAATAATGTAATGGATCTGTTTTATCCAATCCATATTTGGCTAACATTTCTCGGACCACAGCTTGAGCACAATCACGTATTGATAATAATAAGGTTTTATAAGGCACATCACGACATAAACTTTCACCATAAATTTTTAATGTTCCACCTTTTTTTGGGGCAGAGAAAAAAAAATTAAATTCAAACAATATTAATGACTTTTTTATTTGAAAGTAATATAATATATTTTTTACGCGGGTGTAATTAACTGAACACAAATAAGTTAATTAATCTTTTCAGCAACCACCCCAATATAATATTTTGTTTTTTGATGTTAAATAGATCACAATAGAAATACAAATCGATAAAATGTTTTAATTACTCCATTAGATTAAACGCGCACTGTGCGACTACATATAATTAATTATATTTGCATATTAAGCTTTGATCATAATATTATCTGAATGGTCAATTTTATTTTTTAAATAAACAGACATTCAATATATTTAATGCAATGGAAAATGCTTTGTTTAAAAGATAATTTATAAAAAAATAATGTGAATATTCTATAAGTGCTGCGAGGGGTGTTGCTGTATATATTGCATTCAAAAATATAATTAAATTTAATGATTAATCGATATATTGGATGCAGTCTCGTTGCAAACTAGCGTAACTGATACTTTTCTATTTTGCTGGAAAATTAATGTTGTATGATCACTTCGCTTCGCATAATCTTAGTAAATTGAATTTGCCTTAGATTAAACTAAACGTTTGATCATTTTAAAACTCAAAAATAATATGAGATTTAAATAATTTTATAATAATTTTGATCATATTTCATCGTTTTCCTTACTCCAACGATCACATACTGCATATAGTATTTAATGAGTAGTGAATAGAAGGATCAATTATAAGGATGATTCAATATGATCGAATATGATCAAAAAGATTATTATTTTCTTTGTTTTGATTCAAATTCATTCTAATGTTGATGGTTTTGATCATATACGATCATATTTTATCATAATATAGATAAATTTGATTTGTTATTGATTTATTAATGACCTTGATGAGCTTTGATTGTTTCATTTATTTCGGATCTAATAAATATTAACCTAATTTAATCATGTTAGATTTATTGTCATATTTGATCAGGCCCAAAAATTATCTGTTTCGTGCATTTATTTTCCATATAATTGATCATATTTATTATATTTTCTGTCGTATTTATACCTATGTATCGTTTTTTTTTACTATTTTTGATCAATATGATCATTTTCGATTATATATTTGATCATATTTAACTTATTGTGGATGATCAAACTTCAAAATGTTTTTTTTCATGACATTCTATCATATTTTTTATTATTTTAATAATTTTCATCAAATTGCATCTATCTGATCATATTTTTTTCACTTTTATATGGATTTATTTCACAATTTCATACTAGCTTATATTTGATCATATTGAAAAATACTTTATTAATTAGGACATTCTAACTTATCTATTTGATCATATTTGTTTATATTTTATATTGATTTATTTAACAGTTTTATTTAAGATCTATGCAAAGACTTATATTTGATCATATATAGGAATTTCATTAAAACATTAGATCATATTTGAAATATATATTTTTATCAAACTTCATCTATTTATGATCTTTCTGATGATATTTGATTCATTTATTTAAAATAATCAAGATCTACATATACACTAGATCATTATTTGATCATATATAGGAATTTATTTCATTTTACAACATTCCATCATATTTGTTCAATTTTTATAAAATTACACCTACTTTGATCCTTTTGATCAAATTGATTCTATTTTATATTAATTTATTTATTTTGGCACATATTCGATCATATAGGAATATATTTCAATATGACATTCCGATGTCTTTTATTATCAAACTACACCTATTTATGATCTTTTTAATCATAATTGTTTCAATTTTATATTGATTTATTTAACATATTTAAGATTTACACACTTACTTATATTTGATCATACATAGGAATATATTTGATTAAATGATTAGGTATATCATTCGATTATATTTTATTATATTTGAAACATTTGGTCAAACTTCACCTATTTTTGATCTATTTGTTAAGATCTACTCACTGGCTCATATTTTATCATATTGGAATATATTTCATATATTTTTGATCTGTTCAATCATATTCGATAACGAATTCTTGTCATATAAACCGTAGTTTTGCAATGATAAAGGCATATCATTTTTGAATAGGTCGTCAATTTCGGATCGTATTTTTTTATTTATTTTATAACATTTGATCTATTTTCGAATCATATATTTTAGATCTTTCAAAAATCTATAAATTGATAATATTTGTTTCTTTTTGATTATAAATCATGTACTTATCTTATGTTGTGATCGGTTTGATCATTTTCGATATTTTATTTATGATTTAGATTTAGAATAATTATTTTTTTGTTTAAGAGGTCTTTAATAAGATCAAATAGTTATGATTAATTATAAATCTTTTTTGATTATATTTAAAGATCTTTTTTAGTCTACTTGATCTATTTATAAAGTTCTGTATAAAGCTCAAATATGATCAATTAAAAATCATATTGATTATATTTGATCTGAAAAAACATCTGTTTTATTCTATATATGATATATTTGCGATCATCTTTGTGCTTTTTACTTTTTGTTTTCCATATACGATCATATTTGCCAATATGTCTGATCTATTTTCGATCATATTTCAACCTAACTTATTTGTATTTTAGTATACGGCTTTAAAATTAGTAAAATATGCAGATTTTTTTTTAAATCTGTTATAGACTCATATAGATATTAAAAAATACAAATTTGTGACCACAGAAAATGGCTGCTTCAGCCGCCATCTTGGAAAAATCGCACTGGTTTTGGTGTTGTATCTCAAAAATGGTACTTTAATTTAATACTTTAATAAAAATTGTAACTTATTAAATTATCTATCATTGAATAGTTGCATGATCGATTCTGACATAAAGAAATCGAGTAATGATTGCTTAAATCTTAAGACGCAAAATAAAAATTCTGCATTTCGGTTTTTAAGCAAATCGTTCAATAAATTTAATATTAATATTAATATGTAAATATTTAAAAACACGCTAATCGGTCTAATTCAATGCAAAGCTTTTTTCAAATAAATGAATGGTTCGGCCAGGGCTAAGCGTACTTTTCTGCACCCATCCTCAAAACTTTGTTTAAAATTCTCAGCCATACTGATGGTGAAACGAAGGTCCCGAAATGAGTTGTTAAGTTCTGAGTTTTTACTTCATCCTCAAAACTTTGTTTAAAATTCTCAGCCATACTGATGATGAAACGTAGGTCACGAAACGAGTTTTAAGTGCTGACTTCTTACTGCATCCTCAAAACTTTGTTTAAAATTCTCAGCCATAATGACGATGAAACGTTTAGGTTCCGAAACGAGTTTTAAGTGCTGAGTTTTTACTTTATGGATTATTTTTTTAAACAAAGTTTTGAGACTAAACGAAGAAAGATACATTGTGTCCTAGCCGACCCATTAATTTATTTGAAAATAGTATGGCTTTGAATTAGACCGATTAGCCTGTTTTTAAATATTTACATATTTCAAGTCAACGGTCGAACAAAAAGTAAATAATTAATAATATTAATATCGTGATTTGACTTTTTTTATGCAGTTTCTTGTATTATTTGATTCATGAAATTTTTAAATTCTATATACCTGTATCCGGTCCACCGTCTCGCGACCGAAATTGTTGCAATTTCTTTTCCAAAATTTGTTGGCGTCGCCTTCGCATAACCGCTTCCGGATTCGATATGGATCGTGTGAACGATGTCTCCGGTAATTCATTGTATAGATTTTCGGCAACATGATTATTTTCTGCATCACCGGCCGCATTTGAATTTAATTTTGCTAATTTATCTTTTTTCTTTTGCTCCTTTTTCTCACGTTTCGATAGTTTTCGCTTAAAATTTAGATCCACATTTTCTATTGATGTAATTTTTTGCATTGTATCTCGCAACAAAAATCGACCCTCGCGATCATCGATGTGCCAATTTAATTGTACTAACAGTGGTTTTTCGTCTGCATTTAATTTCCGCTCTTCACCGTTCGAATGGACTTCGTACAGTTGATAGCTGGGCAACGATAACATTCGCATGTCGGGACGGAATTTTTCGATTAATGTTTCTAAAAAAAATCAAAGTTATTTTAAAAATTTATAAAAAAAACACTAAAATCTTACCAATAACATCCGATACCGTGGCGTCAGACGCAACTCGTATGCATTTTGTTGCAACCTTTTGTCCATGATCTTGAAAATAAAATCTCATCACACCGTGAAATTGTAAATTCTACAATAAAAATTATAATAGTAGAATTAGACAAATTTGATAATTTACTATATAATAGTCCAATTATATGTCATGTTACAGTTAGATTATGTTTAGTACACAATGTAAACATGTAACTAAGTTAAAATAAATTACCTCGTCTGGTTCTGACAATTCAAATAAATCTAGTCGATTTGCATTCCATTGTTGAATAACCGAACGAAGAGCTTCACGCTCTAGCATACGTTTTTCGTTTGATGTCATTGTCATTTATAGGCCACAATTTGTTTAAAAAAAATATAAGAAGTTGCTTTTCTCACTTTGTATGATGTTAAATTATCTGAAAAAAAGAAAAAAACAACAAATTATTAAATATGAATTAGGAGAAGAAAAATGTTTTTCTACACTGAGAAAAACAGTTATAGTCATTACAAAACACAACAAAATTATATCTAGCAACATAACATAAGTAACATTGTCGCAAAAATACGAGCATATAGATAAAATTTTGATAAGATTTAAAAAAAAATTGTGGATGAGTTTTTAAAATTATTTTACTGATTATAATTTAGTTCCTGACCAGCTGCTGCTTCCATACGATTAGTTTCAGGGCCGATTTTATGAAATTTGTTTGCTGTTATTATTCATGATTGGCAGAAGTTATTTTACTGATTGATAAGTTTGTACCTTATCAGATGCTTAAATAAGATTAATTTTTGCGCCGACTTTATGATTTTTTTTGGTTAATATTCTGGATCAGAAAGTTATTTTACTGATTAATAGGATCGTTATAAAATCAGGTACTCCCTTAAGATTACTTCCTAAACCGATTTTAGGATTTTTTTTCTGTTAGTATTTATGATTTAAAGTGACAGATCACACTGCCGTCTTGCCTCAATTCCCGATTTTCCGGGACGTGACGTTATTCTAAAAAAATGTTCCCGAATTTTCGGTATTTTTTTTCGGGTAAAGTGCTCAGCCCTTACTATTAATTTTACGGATTAAAAGATTGGTAATTGGTAAGATATTTTTAAATTTGGAGAAATCAAGAATATTTTTATATTATTACAGTTAAGAATTCAAATGGCAAGAGAAAAACTAAAAGCAACATCCCAGTCCGACTGATAAAGCTTTCGGACCATTTTTTTAATTAATTAACTAAATATTTTGTTCAATAAATGAGATTTTATCAATTTCCGATTTTCCGGGACGTGATTCTATTTTTAAAAAAATGTACCAGATTTTTTCGGGATTTTTTTTTCGGGTAAAGAGCTCAGCCCTAACTTACTATTAATTTTTCTGATTAAAAGGTTGGAAATTGATAAGATCAGAATTTTTTAAACTGAACAAGTCAAGAGTAATTTTATATTTTTACAGTTTAGGATTCATATGGCAAGAGACTTAAAGAAACATCCCAGCCCGACTTTTTAATTAACTAAATATTTTGTTCCATAAATGTGATTTTATAGTCAAATACTCATAAATGGAATATCAATAGAGAAAAAACACAATATTTCTCGTAAACAATATCCATATCCGTTAAAATTGATCAATAAAATATTTAAAAATAAATATCAATTATATAGCTAATCAAAATTCTATAGATTGGCTACCAAATTTTCTTAACATAAAAGCAAAATATTTAATAATAATATCTCATTGTTCCGATTTGGAATTTCAATTCTTACAATAAAAATGAACATTTGTATTCAAATAATAAACTTGGTCATTTTTTCGATTAGGCATAGGAATTTGTGTACGGGAAAATATTTGTAGCTTTGTATAGTTAGCGATATTATATTTGTTAAATGTCGTTGGCACGTTAATTTGTCGTTATTATATATTTATTTCTGTTATTTAAATAATATATTTTATGGTCAGCCGATATCGCTGAACTGTGAAAGAATATAAAAAATGATTTTTTTATTCTTCTTATGTACAAAAAAAAAATAAAACAAAAATACACAACACAGAAAATTATGCTTAATATGTTGAAAAGGTATATAAATTCATATTTCTATAATAATTATGTAGAAAAGATCTATAGACGATTATTATATTTAAATACTACCGCGTACAATTCAATAAAATATATATGTCGCGAGCAAAGGCGTTACTGAATATTTTATCTTCTGTGTATCACGACTTTAGAAAAACAAACTTCTAATTTTAATGTAATTTATGTGGTGTACCGACAGTTCCCCGAAAAGAAAATCTCCATACGACAATTCCCCGAATGCACAATTTCCCGAAAAGTAAATAAATTACCTGAAACGACAATTCCCCGAATTATTTTTTAAATAAAAAAAAACGTGGATGATTTTTCGTCCTAAAACGACAATTCCCGAATTGTTT
>JANSTW010047457.1:0-23818 GCA_027564275.1 Diadocidia ferruginosa
TTTCAAGTTTTTTGAGATCTGTGGGGACCGCCAAATGTTGTTTAACATTCCGAAAGCTTGCCGCGCTTTTTGAATTCAGCTCTTTACATCTTTGAAATATAGCTTCTAAGGTATTGGAAACTCTCTACCTAATTTAGAGTTTCTTTGAAGTTTTGCATCACTGAGGCATCTTTAAACTTTGCAACGTAATTTTTTTTTATGTTTTCGTATACGAATGATGTTTGCTGTCAGCTTAATACGGTGGTTCTCCACTTTCTGCTTATGGCGATGTGGTCTATTTGGTTTTTTGTTCTACCGTCTGGTGAAATCCATGTAGCTTTATGTACACCTAAGTGAGGAAATATTGTGCCTCCAATAACTAGGTTAATTTGCTGACGCAGAATTCGGCATACATTTCCCCATTCTCGTTCATAACACCAAGTCCTTATTTCCCCATAACGGATTCCCAATTCGTATTGTTGCTTCCAACTTTCGCATTCATATCTTCCATCAAGATAACAATGTCTGACTTCTTAACATTTAAAAGCGTAATATTGAGATGGTCGTAAAATGCATTCTTCTCTTCTAAAGATGCTTGCTCTGTTGGTGCATATAGGCTTGAATAAATGTAAGAGATTTTGTTTTTGTTCTAAATCGTACAGTTATGATCCTGTCGGATATCGGTTTCCAGTCCATCATACATACATTGCTTGGCAGTTTTTTACTTTTCAGACTTCACAAAACTGTAAGAATTACGATTTTGTGTTCTATATAAGTCATTTTTTTGTAATTGTCTGCAAAATTGTAGAAAATATTATATACTATAACATATAACTTATGCATAGAACCCAAAATCGTAATTATTACAGTTTTTGTCATATTGTTTGAAAAGTAGAAAAACTACCAAATTTGGCCCAAAAACCGGTAAAAAACAGGTTTCCAATGCTCAAATTGTTTGGGATTTTTTTCTTGGAGATACCTACTAACACAAAAAAAATCAAGGATCTCTTTCTTGGGAATGTTTGCACTTTCTCATACAATTCTATCTTTCCTATAGATTAATTGAACGACTAGTTACTAGAAAATCGCGCTGCGTTTTAATCTGAGTATTTGTGTTTTGTTGCAGGAGGGAAAGATATAGGTTATTGTCAAAAATTATTTTATTATTACAACACATCAAAAATTTGAATTAACAAATCGGTTCTTTAGAGAGCCTAAACTGTTTTAATTAAAACTATCTCTCTATAGTTTTCTTTATAAGGATTAAGGATATATTTATCACTCGCCACATTGATCTGCTGAAAGCAGCTATGGTGCAGCAGTATAGAAAAATTCGATTTCTTTGCATGCGTATAAAATATTTTAATTTATTTAATTTTTCATTTTTCATTTTTTTTGCGCTTTTAACGAACAATTTATGGAATTTTGGTCAATAAAATAATTATCATTTTGATATTATCTTTTTATTATTTGACAAAACAAAAAATCACACACAGAAAAATCCAAAATTAAAAAAAAAAATCTCAACAAAATATATATTTACTACTTTTCCAGATAGAACGCTACAAATAGTCTAATATTAATGTATATAGTCATATATAAAAAAATCATGTAAGTTTTAATCATTTTATTCTTATTTCTAATTAAAATCCAATGAAAATTTTCAATTATTAATTATTTTCAATTTAAAGGGAAATGTTTTGATTAATATATCGTTTATTGATATATAAGAAAATAATACGATTTATTAAAAATTTTGCTTTGTTTCTAACCGTGTGCGTTGATTACGAATAAATAAATATATATGAAAACATGCTTTTGGTATATACCTAATAATTCAAAGCAACGATTTTCTCAATCGAAAAATAAATAAAGTTTTGTAAAATTAAATTGATATTTGAAATGGCCCGAAAAACGGAAAATAATGCAAATTTTCTTGTAAGAATATTTATATTGTAAATTGTAATTGTCCTTAATAAGCAACACACATCAACATATTATTTGTATATTGATATTGCGTTAGACTAACGATTTTTTCGTGGAATGTAAAAGACTTTAACTCAAGAGATAAATTTAAAATATTTTTGCTAGTCCCAGCCGCAGATTATAAAAATTTGAGTTTTTTCTAGTGAAGAAGGACAGTTTTTTTTTATTGTTTTATGAGGGCAATATGAGGCCTGTTTTTTTAATTTTATTTCCTTTAAAAACATATTTTTTTAGTACACAAATTACAAAACTAATTTTTAAATATAAATAATATTTTTAAAGTCATACGGTCAACAACAAAAATAAAATCTTCAAAAAAAGAGCGAGAAAATCAAAGTTTAGAAAAATTGTGAAATTTGCGAGTTTGTGAATTGCCATATCCATATATGTTACAAAATAATTAAGTTCACCAAAGTTGCAGGAAATTTTATATCCTATAACTTACTCATAAAACCCAAAAACTTAAAGGTATTACAGTTATAACGATATGATATATGAGAAGTTAAAAAACTATGGATTTCGGTCCCTATAGTATCCTGTAGAGTGTAGGACGTAGGTATATCCAACCAAAAAAACTAGACTTAGCCTTGTTATAAAATTTTCCCGAAAATATTCTAATTTTTCTCCACTAATTTAGTACATTTATAAATCGTTGCATTGTTAGCTAAAAATTATTGAGCCTTTCGTTGTCAAAATTACAATTCTTTCTGTCTGTGTATAGGAATATAGATATAAGAATCTGTCTTCTTTCCTCTATATATAAATATATAGTGTTATATTTAAATTTTATGTATCTTAGCAAATATAATAATTAATTTTTATTATTCTAAATAATTAACTATTTTTTTCAATTTTAGAAATATGTTAGTAAATTATAAAAAAAGGTGTTAGTCATTTATTATTATTATTGGTGTTTATATAATCTACTATATATAAGTAAATAAAAATTGATTTCTTATAATACATTTTTATATTGACCTTTTTTCTCTCAATCCAATTTGTTTTTCTACATACAAATTATTATATGCAAATAACTAACTATATTAATTACGGAGCTTTCATGACCATTTTCAAACCAATTTTGACCCGGTCGAAATCGAATTATCGTATCAAGAAATTGTTTTCTGATACAAAAAATGGTCATGGAATCGCTGTATATATTACATTAAAATAATTTATTAAATGTTTTTTCTCCTCTCATTATTATTATAAATAGATTAGGTAAATTAATATAAAAACTTTATCTATATATATGGATGATATAATTTCTTTAAAATTATACTTAATTTTATAAAAAAAATAAATAAATTAATTTTACTATTTTCCATATATAAACAGGACTAAATCAAATCAGCGATGGATGAAGCTGAGAACAACGGTGCAATTATCTTCGGCTATACAAAAGAAGCCAGTACTGAAGCGTGAAGATTCATTTTTGAAACGTTTCTCAACACGACAAATACCAGAAACACAGGTATTTATATAACTAAATATTATTGAAAATTAACGATAATAATTACCCATAATAAGGGTCTTGAGATGGAGAAAATTTATGCAATTTCGTTTAAATCTAAAATTTGCAAAAAAAAAACATTTAAAATCTTCTCTCAGAGTTAATAAATTCTATGATCAATATCTCATAATCGGCTGATATTTGCATAAATTCTTCTAAAATTTTATCAAAATCTTTTCAATTTTATCGAAATCTTCATAATTTCATTAAAATATTTTCAATTTCGTCAAAATCTTTTTAATTTCATCAAAATCTTTTCAATTTCATCAAAATCTTTTTAATTTCATCGAAATCTTCATAAAAATATTTTCAATTTCAAAGAAATCGGTTGAAATTTAATCATAATCTTTTTAAATTAATTAAAATTTTCTGAAATTGGGTCAAAATCTGCTGAAATTTTGTCGAAATCTTTAAAATTTCATGAAAATCTACTACAATTTCATAAAAATATTTTTAAATTTATCAAAATCTTTTTAATTTCAAAGAAATCTGTTGAAATTGAATCATAATCTTTTTAAATTAATTAAAATTTGCTGAAATTCGGTCAAAATCTGCTGAAATTTCATCAAAATCTTTCCAATTTTGATCGAAATCTTTTCAAATTCATCAAAATCAATAAAAAAAAATTTGATGAAAATCTGCTACAATTTTATAAAAATATTTGTAATTTCGTCAAAATCTTTAAAATTTCATAAGAAAATCTGCTAATATTTCATTAACATCTACTTAATATTATCACAATATTTTTAATTTCAAAGAAAAAATCTTTTTAAATTAATCAAAATTTGCCAAAATCTGATGAAATTTTGATGAAATTTCTTCAAATTTTCATGATTTTTTTTTTAATTCTATCAAAATCTGATGAAATTTCCTTAAAATCTTTCAAATTTCATGAGAATATCTGCTAATATTTTATAACCTTTTTTAGTTATTTCCTAAGAACAAAATCTGCTGAAATTTCATCAGTATTTTATCAACTTCACCAAAATCTTTTAATTTTATCAAAATATTTAAAATTACATGAAAATATGCTACAATTTCATAAAATATTTTTAATTCTGTCAAAATCTTTTTAATTTCATCAAAATATTTTTAATTTTAAAGAAATCTGCTGAAATTTATTCATAAACTTAATAAATTAATCAAAATTTGGTAAATCAAAATCAAAATATTTTCAATATCATCAAAATATTTTCAATTTCATGAAAATATTTTTAATTTCATGAAAATCTGATGAAATTTCATCAAAACCTTTAAAATTTCATGAGGAAATCTGATAATATTGTATTTTCAATAAAATATTTTTAATTTCAAAGAAATCTGCTGAAATTTAATCATAATCTTTATAAATTAATCAAAATTTAGTAAAAATCTGCTGAAATTTCATAGAAATCTTTAAAATTTCATGAAAATCTGCTATACTTTCATATACAAAATTTATTAAATTTCATCAAAATCTTTTTAATTCTATCAAAATCTTTTGAAATTTCATCAAAATCTGTTTAATTTTATACACATCTTTTAAATTTCATAAGATATGCTAATATTTTATTAACATCTTTTTAATTTTAAAGAAATCCGCTGAAATTTCATAAAATCTTTCACTGGTTAATGAGATATTTGCATAAAACCTTTTGAAATTTCATCAAAATCTTTTTAATTTAATCAAAATGTGATGAAATTTCTAGAGATCTGGTAATATTTCACTATACCATCTTTTTAATTTTAGAGAAATCCGCTGAAATTTCATAAAATCTTTTTATTATCATCAAAATCTCTGAATATTTTGCAAACAAATCTTGTTCGAAAAAAATCAAATTTCGGCCGATTTTCATCAATTTTCAGAAAACAAAATCTTTTTCTTTTGAAATACTTTTTATTTGTACAATAAAACTGTACAAAATTGTAAAAAATTAACTGTCAAATGAATTTTTTTGAAAATATTTTTAATTAAATCAAAATCTGTAGTTTGTTTTTGAAAGCATGGAAAAAGTTTATTGTAAAACGGATTCTAAAATAGTCAGAAAATAGGCAAAAAAAATTGTGGACTTTTGGGATTTTTTCCAAAATCTAAAATTACCAGATTTTGATACAAAAAATGAACTGATTGATCTGCCTTCTATAGCAAATTGCCGTTTTTTTTTAAATCCTTTACGGATTTCTAAACGAATTACAGGGATTCTAAAATATTCAGGCTTTGTATTAATTTTTATGTGGTTATTACTTAATAGGCTCAAATTCTTTTATTGTTTCCCGATATAGAGACACAACGGATGGCTAGTAAGAGGATTCGATGTTTTACTAATTATATTTCACATATAAGAGAAAATTTCAATTTATCTTAATAATAATATGTGTAGGATATACCACGTCATGTTAATAAATAATAATAATAATCATAATACATTTCGATTGATAGCGAAAAGAGTTTTATGTTTTTATTTATATCATTTTACAATCTTATATATCATAAAGGATATTTTAACAACACGAATTCTAATGTATATGCAAATATAATAAAATATTTTGTGTATGTAGGTACACATCCTTATTATTATATTATTTTGAAGTGGAAAATCGTTTGTCATTGTTAATATTATAATAAAATGGAAATAATTTTCTATTCAACCTTTATGTAATATATTATATATATATATATACAATAACAATTCAATTCATATATTATAATTATAAGGATACTTATATTATATACTATAGGTTAAGTATACCTAATTGATTTAAAGTACACCAACAATTATACGCTGCTATACATTCTTTTTAGCCGCCATCTTGGTTTATTTTTATTGAAAACATAGTTCGAAAATTATATCATTATCATAATCACGAATAAATTTGTTTTAAACATTACACTAAACCAAGAAACTTACCATTTTTTTTAATTAGTATATATGTTTAAAAGCCGATAAAATCCGCCATTTTGGAAAATATTTTGTGTTTGGAAAATTTTAGCATTTCTTAATAAAATAAATGACAATATGATACAGGTAAAAGTGTCTCAAGAGCCGCCATTTTGTATTTTTTTTCCAAAAACCGCATAAAATGTTAAAGCTTTCTAAAATTAAAATTATATTTTTACATTTTCTTAATAAAATGAATTTTATTTAAAAAAAAATACGTTGATAAATAATGGTATGATATAAGGCAAAGTGTCTCAGGAGCCGCCATCTTGAATAAGCTATCATTTTGTATTTGTCCAAAAAATCCTCAAAAATAATAAAATATTAAAGCTATCGGTTAAAATTTCAATAAAATGAGTTTATTTTTGAAAGAGTAAAAAATTATTTTAGCTTTAGCCGCCATCTTGAAAAACTTTGCCATCTTTGATTTTTTTCTTGGAATCATTATCTAAAAATATATTTTTTTTTATTATAATCAGCGAAAATTGCTTTTAACAGTATTAAATAGGCTAAGTGCAGTCTTATAGACCTGCGACTTATATATTGAATTTCATTATATTTATTTCAGGAAACAATGGAAGAAACTGGTTCCGAAAGTGCGTCCGGCGATCATGACAAAACGTTAAAGCGACGTCGACGATACAATCAGAAACGAATTTCCGTTGTTAATCCCGACGAGAATTTTCATTTTTACTGGTTAATGGTGCTGTGCGTTTGTGTTTTATATAATTTATGGACACTAATAGTCCGTCAAAGCTTTCCTGAATTGCAGGTATTTGTATTTTAAATATTAGATGATGAATTTTTCAATACTGATACCACAATTTATAGGAACAAATACCACGTTTTTGGATATCCTGTGATTGCCTTAGTGATATAATTTTTCTGTTAGATATTGCTGTACAACTTAGAACTGGTTACTTGGAACAGGGACTTATGGTATAGTTAACTGTTTCATCATGTACACAGGAAATATTTAAAAAATTGTATCCCTTTACAGGTTTACGATGATAAGAAACTAGCATCCCACTATATACGCTCAAGAAATTTTTTATTAGATTTAGCTGCATTAATACCTCTAGACCTTCTACAATTAAAATTAGGAACACAACCGTTACTAAGATTTCCACGTTTTTTTAAAGTAATTATATGCGCATAACTGTAACCTTGGCATTACACCAGATAAAATTGTTAGGCAACATTTCTATACTTGTATGAATTTTGTTTAATATTCATCGGTATGTACAATGTACCTTCAAACTTGTAGTTTATAAAGCACAAATTTTGACCAGTTTTTATACAAAATTGATAAAAGTTAGCCGACCTTTTTGTATTTTTTTGAAAAATCGTTCAAGACCTAACTACAAATTTGAAGGTACATACGAGTAAACATTACACTGCGAATTTCAATTCTTTTACTTCATGGATCAAGCTAGAGAGCCTATATTGTTTTAATTTAACAATCGCGGCTCTCTAGTTCAAGCTATGAAGCTAAAAGAAAGAAGTTGCGCTACAATTAATTGCTCTGGTGTAGTTCCTAGGTAAATTAAAAATGTTTGTTTATAAAATTTATCACATTTTGCAGGTTTATAGATCTATAAAATTTTATTACATTGTTGAAAGTAGAACTGTTTGGCCAAATTTGTGGCGAGTAGTCAACTTAATTCATATACTTTTAATATTAGCACATTGGTTTGGCTGTTTCTATTTTTTGCTATCACAAGCAGAAGGATTTCAGGTAATAATTTTCTGAAATATTTAATTAGTCGGATTATTGACTTTTTTTATTTTAAAAATTAGGGCGACTGGGTGTACCCATATCGCCCTGGTGATTATGCAACGTTAACAAGAAAATATCTGGGAAGTTTGTATTGGTCAACGTTAACATTAACCACAATTGGCGATCTACCAACACCGGAAACAAATGCTGAGTAAGTTTTGTAAATCTCATTGGAATAAACTCACTTATCCTTATCCTGTTTAAATCTATAAAATAAAAGCCTTACGAGTTTTTCGCAATTTTGTAGGAAATTATTCAGTTTATGTGTCATGCAAAACGATAATTTAAAATTTAAATTTATTTTTCAAAGACCATCATCATCGGCGGACGGCCCCAGATCAATACCGAGACGTGGGCTTAAATCACGTTTACTACAATTTGCATCTAATTATGGGTAACAAGATCAATATTAACCAAATATCATAAGAATTCGAATTATATAATGTAATATTGCGCATCTGCTTTAAAACCATGTCAACGCGTTGATCTCGCATATATATAATTTATATATACGAAATTGGAGGCTGTCCCCGATATATGAGTTGTCTTGTCCATCTAATGTTAAAGTTTAAATATGTTTAGTACTTATAACTATAATACACAATTTAATAAAAAAAAAATGAGAAGATTCATTTTAACTAAATAAGCAAAAATCCTATTTTATCAAAGTTTTCGAATAATCGACGCGTCGTGACAGCCTTCCAATTTTTTAGAAGCGTTTTATTTATGCACAAATTTTGACGCAGCGCGATATTAATTATATAAATTCGAAAACTTTGAATGTATTTTTAAAAGCTTTCCCTTAACTCACAAAGTCCTGAATAAATTAAAAAAATTAAAAAATGTATAAATTTAAAAATAAAGCAAATTATTTTATTTTTTAATTTAAAAATAAATTAAATTAAATTAAAAAAAATTGAAAATCCTAGAAAATAACAAATAAATAAAAAAACAAGTTTTTGGTACATTAAAATCTTTATTCAAAATTATACAAGTGACAAAATCTTAACATATTGTTGTAAACATACGCGGTCGCTCTTATTAAGCAACGCTCAACAACTTATTTGCAATTTTTGTTATGGGATATGTACGCAGTCTAAAGATTTTATGGGTTCTAAAGACGCGTCCCCTTTAAATGTTCTTCATCATAAAATTATTTCATAGTTTAACGCGTACATATTCCATATATTATATATACACTGCAATTTTAAATAATACGTTGTTGAGCGTTGCTTAATAAGAGACAATTTATAAAAACTCGTAATTTTGTTTAATATATAAGAAAGCTTATACAAGTTTTTACATGATTTTTTCTTTATAATTAAAACAAAAATCTTTTTTAAGTGAATTTTTAAAGAAAGTTTTTAATTTCACGGGATTATTCATTTTGACCTATAAATCCACCCCCATGCAGTGCAAAATATTTGTTAACTAATTTTTGCGTAAATTTCAATTATTTTCAGATATATTTTTACAATAGTCAGCTACCTAATTGGAGTGTTTATTTTTGCCACTATAGTCGGTCAAGTGGGCAATGTTATCACTAATCGTAATGCAAACCGGCTTGAGTTTGAACGACTTTTGGATGGTGCTAAAACCTATATGCGACACCACAAGGTAAATTGCTCGAGGGCATAATATAGAGAAGTATTTACTTGAAAAGAAAATTTATAGTCATATTGAATTGCGGTATTTTTAAACGGAACCGAAAATTCTATAGCTTATACGTCATATACCCATATAGGCTATATAACGAAAAAGGTTTATGCAAATTTTTTATTGGATCAATTGATCCTTTTTTTGTGTGGGCGGGCGGGCGGTGGTGTGTATATATTTAATAAATATTTATTTAGGTTCCAGGTGGTATGAAGAGACGTGTACTCCGGTGGTATGACTACAGTTGGTCTAGGGGTCGCATACAAGGTGGTGGTGATATAAATACGGCACTTGGTTTATTGCCAGACAAACTAAAGACAGAATTAGCACTTCACGTAAACTTGAGTGTTTTAAAAAAGGTTAATTTTGAATAATTTATCATTGTTTTTTCTATATACCAACTTATATAGTTTCTTTAAATTTTGGTTTTTCTGACAATTCTTTAAAGGTTACCATTTTCCAAGAATGTCAGCCAGAGTTTCTGCACGATTTGGTGCTAAAGATGAAAGCGTACATATTTACACCGGGTGATTCGATTTGCCGGAAGGGTGAAGTGGCTCGTGAGATGTTTATTATTGCCGATGGCATTTTGGAGGTGCTCAGTGAAACTGGTAAAGTTCTGACAACAATGAAGGCTGGTGATTTTTTCGGTGAAATTGGTATTTTAAATTTAGATGGTTTAAACAAGTAAGAAAATAATTATAATAACAAAACATATTGACCTGAATCATTAACTTAAAGATTATTTATTAACAAAATTTATATGAATAACAAAATTTAGACGAACTGCTGATGTACGATCTGTTGGCTATTCAGAACTGTTCTCATTGTCACGCGAAGATGTGTTGGCCGCCATGAAGGACTATCCCGAAGCTCAGGAAATTTTGCAAACGTTGGGTCGAAAGCGTCTGATGGAAGTTCGCTGTGTGAATAAGAAACATGCTAAACATGCTGCCGAGAAAGAATTGAATGCAAGTAACGTGCCACATCCTTACATAAATAATAATAGTGAAAATAGTACGTCTAAACGAATTGTAGATAAAATCCGCAGTGACGTCAACAAGGGATTGAAAAATGTGCTACGCAAATCAAGGTGGTAATAAATCAAATTATTTAATTAAAATCAGTAAAATTTATACCGAGCATATATTTAGGACTACTGGCAGACGAAGCAATGAATCAATTGAACTGCAGCCGTTGCACGACAGCTCTTCAGCCGCTACTCTGAAAACGCCAAAGGGTGTTTTACGCCGCATGCCCCGAGTTCGTTCTGACGAAATGCAAGCCGAAGCCGATGAACATGATATCAATGCGAAGGAGAAGACGCCAAGTCCGATCGGTGCTGGTCTGCCATTGCTTCAACGATTGCGATTACTTAAAGAGAAACAAGTCAGTATTTGAATAAAAACCCCAACTTCTTCTAAATCATTAAAATTATATAACTTGTCCCATAGCTAGAATTAAAGTGTGTTTATAATTATAGTATAGCAAAAGTGTATAGCCTCATCTTAGCGAGCTCTTCAATGAAACTTTTAAACATCAACGTTCTTTAAGATACGAGCTACTAAAAATGTCTAATTCATGTATTTGATGACTTCTTACTATAGTCCAGTCTATATATAGGTATTTTTTTGCTTACCAAAGGTCCAGGAGAGCTGATTGTTAGCAATTAAGTTCAGTTAGAGCCCTTTATAACAATCTATAAATTTGTAAACTCGGGAATCCCAGCTGAACATAACAGAATCTCTGCTCCGCCGGAACAATTGACTGGACTAAAAAGATTACTATTTTAATAGGCACAGGCACTATTTCAGTTTCACATTTTATTATAATATAGTCTCTCATTGACCGCATTGTCTGATAAATGTATTCAAGTTTTCATAAAAACACGGTCGATAAGAATTAATTTTCCCATATGAAAATAGATTTTTGTTAAATTTTTGGTTACAAGACTTACAAGTCTGTTGTTCAGACACAAACATAGGCAGAGATATGTTAAAAAACACATAGTGTAAATTGAATTTCTTGCGGTACACTCTAAAATAAAATAAAATTAGAATAGGAATTTCCATATAGATTTTTATATTGTAGAACATCTGGATCAAACTTTTCTTAGCGATGCCCGTAAAAAATGTTGCAGAATAAACGAAAAAATTGAAATTTTAACGAACTTAATGTGTTTTAGTGCCACCACAACACTTGTATAGATTTTTTACATAAAAATATATTTTCATTCAGAAATGTAAAATTTTTCGTTTTATACGTTTCGTTAATTTTATGAACCTCATCAGTACAATCAATAATCTACAGTCTACGCACCATCCTGGGTCAAAATTGTATGGTTAAAGAGCTAACAATATTTAAAAAATAAAATCTATTGTAATTTTTTTCCTTTTGTTATTTTTTTTTTAAATACAGTCTTTTGATTATGGGATTTTTTAATTCAGGATTTTGTACCGAACCCAATTTTTTTTAAATAAATTAAAAATTAAAATTAAAAGAGAGATTTGAGCAATTTTGTTTTAATATTGTTTAAATATCCTTTGTGGAACTGGTGGAGCAATTGAGGTTGATCTACATAATGTCAAATATAAAAAGTTATATAAATCATATGTATGCGTCCTGAAGAGGTTAATTAAAATTACCGGAACGTATATACACCAACAAAATACTAAATTTTTCTAAGCATAATATAAAAAATTGGTCTAGAGCCTGCAATAAAAATATATTTACACAATAATTTAATATAAATTAGTAGTTTTTAAAAATGTATTAGCCTAAATATTTATTATCCTGTTTAAACATATGCTTTTAGAATTTGTGTGTTTTTTTTTTGTACAATTGCACTATTAGGATCGCGAAGAGCGAGCTGTAAAACCCGCACCTGCAATGATATCACCACCCCAAACTCTTGTAATATCTGCTGTTTCACCGCAGCAATCGATTCAGGAAGAAGAGCCCGAGCATTATGAGGTTCTGGGTGCTGGTCTGCCGCTGCTTCAGCGCCTCAAACTACTGAAGGCCAAAGAAGAGAGATTGGCCAAGGAATGTCATGCTAAGGTACATTGAGTCTTGAGTTTTTTGGACACAATTTTGAATATTTTTTAAATTAAAGTTTCAGATGCACGTACAAACAGCACAAACATCATGTACAACATCGTCAGCACTTACAAGTAGCGCGAGTACAGTATTGTCCTTATTGAAAGCACCACCAAGTCCATCTACCGCCACTAGTAGTGTAGCTGCTGCTGGTCTACATCCGTCCTCATCAGTTACAAAACCAGCCTTAAAAGTTTCTTTTCGTGAGCGAATTATGGGATTACAATCGGAAAGTTTAGCAAAAAGCACACAGTCGAAAGAAGTCAGCAAAAGTGATACCAATAATGAAATTAACGAACAATTAGTTTCCACAACATCAAGTAGTTTAATAAGTAAATGTATTAGTAAACCGTCCACACTTTCAATTAAAGATAAACTAAAACAGTTAAGTCATGGCCATCTGTACCACCAGCCGCCAGCCAGGCCTGTTGCCGCTACGGTTTCATCGTCGGTTGAAGATCAACCATTGAAACCTTGGTCAAAACTAAAAATGGCCACCGTTGTCAGCATGGGCGGCAGTTATTCCAGTTTGAATAATAGCATTTTGGGGGATTCTCCAACTGAATTGAAGGACGCGCCGGTTGTAGAAAATCGAAAAAGTGAACGAGTGTATTGTGCAAGTGATAGTGAAACAAAAAGTGACTTAACTAGGGTGCGGATGGCTCTGCCGCCATCCAAGAGTAAATCGAAGAAAACTTTTAAAATTACCCATGAACAGAAAAACTATAGATCTGTAGACGATTTATCACCCGAATATAGTGGCCTTCCTTTTGTTAAAAAATTAAAGATATTAAATGAAAGACAAAAACTTGCCGAATTGGAATCCGTTATACAAACACGAAGTTTTAGCTTAGATTGTACGGAATCGGAGAGTGGCGGTGGCACCGCATCCGAGCTAATAGAACCATTGATACGAAGTCACAGCGAAGCATCCGGCATTGCTGCTCGTCCAAAAAGTCATGTGGGACCACAAACTATAAATCCATTAAATATTCCAATGTGCCTACGATCACAATTTAGTCCAGAATCAAATGAAACGCTGGAGCGACGAAATTTGAAAAGTATACTGAAGAAGTTGTCCGAAGAGAAAAGTCAACAACAGCAAAGAACGGGCAATCCAGACGATGTTAAGGGCCTGCTTAGAGCTCCGACTGTAGAAGGGTACGTCGCTAGACACAGCAAATTTATGAAGAGCGTAACCTTCAATTCAACTCTTTCTAGTCCTCCGAACAGTGCACACAGTGCAGTTGAAATGGTGGTCGTCGATGACGAAGACGCCAAAATATCCGCACAACATCCGCCCAAACAATACACCTCGCCCAAATTCGCCGATGCTGATGATAAAATTTCTTTTAATTTAGATCACAATAATCCTGATAATTATTTTTTTAAATATGACGATGAACTAACCGCTCATCATCAGAAAACAACGCCTCCATTTATAGCTAAGAAATTTATCAAAGGTAAATATGCGCGCGTTAAATTTTGAATATTTGTGTCGATGTTTTTTTGTACCACTCTCTGTATCTACTACTGTACCACTACTATGTACCACCACCACAAAAATTATCTACAAAGTACACGCTGCTCTATATATTATGCACCGGTGACATGAATTATATAACGCTTCGTATAAATATTTATTTAATTGCCAACGCGGACAATGCGATTGCAATGGAAGGCAGTTCAATTCGTTCATTTTTTCCATTAAAATCGGTTGATTTAAAATTTTTAAAGAATCGCCATGTATAGCTCAGGATTTTTTTTTACTTTTTCTGACTATTTCAGAATCCTCGGAATTCATTTAGAAATCGGTTAAGGAGGTCAAAACAATGCGATTGCAATGAAAGGCAGTTCCATTCGTTCGTTTTTCCATCAAAATCGGTTGATTTAAGATTTTGAAAAAAAATCCCCATGTATAGCTCAGGATTTTCTTACTTTTTCTTGACTATTTTAGATGCCCTGGAATTCGTTTAGAAATCGGTTAAGGAGGTCAAAACAATGCGATTGTAATAGAAGGCAGTTCAATTTGTTAATTTTTTCGATCAAAATCGGTTGAATTATGATTTTGAAAAAATCGCCATGTATAGCTCAGGATTTTTTTTTTACTTTTTCCTGACTATTTTAGATGCCCCTGAATTCGTTTGGAAATCGGTTGAGGAGGTCAAAACAATGCGATTGCAATAGAAGGCAGTTCAATTCGTTCATTTTTTCTATCAAAATCGGTGGAATTAAGATTTAATAAGAATTAATAATATAATAATTATTCATGCGGAACTCCAAATTATTACGAATTTGGACTTAAAAAGTTCAATAGTCAGACCATGTCAGACCGCATATAATTCCTCTACGTGCGCTATAATTATCTCTTCGAAGTTATATATAATTCATGTCACAACAGTGACACCAGCAAATTTTTTTGTGTATATATATTGAATAATAATTCCTTTTTATTAATAATAATATTTAATAATAAATAATAATAAAATAATTTAATTAATTAAAATAAATAATATTATATAGATGTTGTTACAGATATGTTCACCGCAGTAAATTTTTAATTAAACTATATATTGAAGGATTTCAAAACTAAACCCGTACAAACAGTTGCGATGCGCTTCACTAATTACTTACTGCTTGTTATTTCAAATATTTTCTCGAAACCACAATAATTATTATTTTGTAAAATATATTTTTTTTCTTTTTTTTTGGCTTATAAATTGAATCTACAAAATAATATTAAAGCATATTAAGAAGAAAATTGAACAATTTGAATTTATTTAGATTTATATAAAGCTCTACGCACTCTTGAGCGTGACGTGACGGAGCGGCAGTTTTTTTTTACATGTAAAACATCAACTCCACTGAAGACGTATTAGCCTAGAAATAGTGCAACTCTTGTTATATGAGTAAAGACCACATATTTTTTAAAGCCTCAGGCAAAAGCTAGATATTACAAAAGTATTCACTTTTCGTTGTTCCTAAATTTCAAATTTGTTCACATTCACGGTCGAAAAAAAGTAGATATTTTATTTTAAACAATTTTTTTGTTTTACATTTAAAAATCTGCCACCACGCCTCGCTCAAACGAGACGTACAATTTTAAGTATTTTTATAGTCAACGTTTTTTTTTTAAATAATTTGCTGAAAATCCCAACATTTCTGACTAAAATGTATTCATCGTAAAGCTTAACATTTGAGAAACATCTCAGACACATGACGTTACAAATTTAAACGTCTTGCAAATTGTTTAATTTTCTTCAGCGTATTGTATCGCACATATGTCTTCATAAGTGCAATAATTAAATTAAAATTTATTGTGTAAATATTTGAAAACAGGCTAATCGTTCTAAGTCCATACTCACACCAAAGCGATGTGACGTTTATAACCAACGTTTATGTTTTTTTTTTATAATAGAGATTTTAGAACCGACGTTTAGAACATAAGTTGTTTTCATACAAAAACCTTAAACGACGGTTCTAAACGTCGGTTCTAAAATATAACTGTAAACGTAGACTAATTCAAAGAAAAGTTATTCTCAAATAAATGAATCGGTCAGCTAGGGCAAAGCGTATCTTTCATTGCTCAAGTCCTGAAATTTGTTTATATAAACAAATTAATCATATGGACTAATATCAGCACTTATATGGAGATTATCAGCCATACTGATGATGGGAAGTAGGCCTCGAAACGACTTATAAGTGCTGAGAATACTCCATGACTTGTTTATATACATAAATTTTAGGCCTTTAACCAAAGTTTATTATTTTTATATAGTGAAACAATGCCGGAAATTTTCAGAACCGACAACTGATATCTCTTCATTCAACTCTTCAATTTTCTATATAAAATGTAATGTTTGAATGAGGAGTTCTTGGATGTCGCCGCTGAAATTTTCTTTCATATTTCACTACTTAAAATAAATGAACTTATTGCCCTAGCTAAACGATTTATTTATTTTACAATAACTTTTCTTTGAATTAGGCCGATTGCCTGTTTTTAAATATTTCAATATTTCAACCAATCGTAAAAAATGAAAAATTAAATTATATTAATATTTAATATTAGGTTCGATTGAAGAGCACGAATATTTTGGCGAAGTGTTGTTGGGCATCAAGCACGTTATATCAAATCATTTGCGAGAAGTTCAGGTTAAATTTCAAGATAAATTTCACAGTTTGGAAACGGATTTGCGGCAACGGGACGACATAATCGTTCAATTGCAAAACCGAATTTATGAGCTGGAACGGAGTCCGTTGTCACCGCTTAGCGAACGGTTTAGTGGTGGCGGTGAAACAATTAGCACAGACTCATCGGGTGAGATGCCTTTTGTGGTAAGTGTATTATTTTTTCAAAATTTAGAAAGTCTAATTAATTTTCTGTTTTCCAGAGGGGAGATTCTGTTGATACAGTATTTGTGTCATCGCCTCCATCCGATTACGATCGTTCGTTTCGTACAAAACTGAAATCGAAAAAACGAAATTCGCCGAGGCGACGACACATCGAAAATCGTTCCATAGAAGAGAGCAGTGATCCAGAAGAAAGTTCACAACATTATCGAATACCAATTGAATCGATGCGCGCCTATCGTGAGCTTATGGTTACCGATTCAGTTGGTAATATAAGTCAATTATCCAAATCGGTGGTGCTAAACATCGAAAATACATCGCAAAGTTCCAGTTCATGTGAATCACACTTAGACAACGATGGTGAAAACGACGATGACAATGATAAACCAAACGATGACGAGGAATTACATTGTGACGATTGGGAAATCAAGATGTTGGCTGCCGAGCTAAATCGTAGAGAGAGTAAAAAGGAAGAAGTAAGCTCAGAAGGTTGCAGCGATCACAACGATCAGGGCCGGCTGTTGAGGCGAAGAAGACGGAAAAAATCATCTGTTGATACGGATACAGAGTGCAGTGATAATGATCTGTTGGCTAGGCCACGGGCAGCCAGCTTAGATCAGAACAATATGCGAAAGCAACCATCTAAGGGTGTATTTAAAGCAATGAGTTTCGATCGGGACAAAGATAGACTTTGAGATTTAAAATTTGTATATACGCTAGCATTGAAACTTAACTTAAATACACTTCAGTAAAAAATATATAGATCCCACCCGCATATATACGAATCCCTCTTGATGATCACACTGCTATATATATATATAAAAGGACATCAACTAGAAAAACACAAAAAAACTATATTGATTGAAAGAAGTGTCGATTAGCTTAATTACAAATTTTATTAGCATCTTCGAATTATTATTATTATGCACACATTAGGTTTCTTTCAATTAGAATTAATCCAAAAATTCGTTATTAGACACACGCGTTTAAATCTAATACCAGAGAACATTCACAAAAATTGTAAATGTTCTTTGCCTATACTATAATAATTAATTAGCTGCTATATATGATATTAAAAAATTATTAATTTTTTTCCCTAAATTAATTAATTTTAAATGAAAGCAATATATATTATATATTAGTGTTATATATTTTTAAACGTTATTATTATATAAGAGATTTTGGTTCGTTAATTATTATTATTATTAGAAAAAACTCGAACCTATATGAAAGTATTATCAAAGACAATTTAATTATAGACATGTCTACTAGGCTGGGTCGCTGGAATAATTTTTTTGTATGGAGAAATGTAAAATATTTGTTTATCAAAAACGGCTAGGGCCTAAAAGATTCTACATAAAAAAAATGTTATATTTAATTTTTGTTTATTCATCGATTGCGTTCAAAGATTTGCAAAGTTGTAAAAAATCACGAATAATATTGAATAATTGCGAAGCTTTAATTTTTTTTTCAAAAATGTTGTTCTAGAAAATTGTTTAAAATTTAATTTGCTATAGAAATAAATTTTTCATGAAAACGTACCCTGAGAAAAAAATATGTTCCGGAAATTATGTATTATATAGAGTTTTTAACTTCTTGTTCTAAAATTTGTGTACGTTTCATGAAAAATTTATAATTTAACTATTTCTATAGCAAATTTAATTTTATATACAACTTTCTAGAACAAATTTTTTTCAAAAAAAATTATAGCTTCGGAATTATTCACTATTTTTCGTGATTTTTTTTTAACTTTCCAATCTTATCGAACGCAATGCGCAATGAATGATCGATGAATTAAAAAAATAAAATAATACAGTTTTTTTTCCTTTTTATGTAGAATCTTTATTAGGCCCTAGCCGTTTTTGAAAATAATTAATTTTCAAAAACGACCCACCCTAATGTCTACAGTGGCGTATTATGGTCTTCGGAGGCCCTAGGCAAATCCAAAATTGGGGTCCCTCTGACCAGGTTTGATTTTTGTATATAGTGGTAAACATTTTTTTTTTAAATAAAAATCTTTATTGTCTTTTCAATCGTATAAGTAACAGTAAGTACATTATTAAAAACGTAATAATCTAAAAGTGCCGCGCAGCGAAACTTTTTGCTAAAAATATCGTAAAACAGACATTTTAAAATATGGGGTCTTTGAATTTGTATCACTAAAACATTAATTCATTGACTATTTAATAGAAATCTGTATTCCCTTTTCATCGGTTTAACTAACAGAAAGATCTTGGGGCCTCTTGAGTCGGGGCCCTAGGCATTTGTCTAGGGAAATACGCCGCTGCATGTCTATAAGTAAATTGTCTTTGGTATTACCCACTCGTATATATATAAAGCGAATAATAAGGTTGTTAAAAAAAAGTATTTTATTTAAATTTAAAACAAAAGTTTGTTAAATTTTTCTGGAAATTTACTTTTATTAGAAATAATTAAAATTTATTAACATTTATGGAAGAACGCGAGCTTCATGTAGTCCAGTCAATGGTATCTTTTGATTGTAAGAGGGGAGGCTGTTTTTTTCAGTTAAAATTTTTTTTTATAAATTTTTCTAAAAATTTACTTTTATTAGAAATAATTAATTTATTAACATTTATAGGGCTGCTTTTTTCAGTTTTAAAAAATTGGTTAATTTTTTCTGAAAATCTACTTTTATTAGAAATAATTAAAATTTATTAACATTTATAGAAGCACGCGAGCTTCATATAGTCCAGTGAAAATAGGTGCAGCTTTATTCAGTTATAGGTCCTTTATATTAAAAACCCTAAATTTTTAAACTCGTGAATTGTATATTGTTAATAATTCGTGTTTTATACGTTTGACCATTAAAGTCAATAATAAAGTTTACTATAAGTAATTAAATGTCAGCTACAATTTTCATATTCAACACATTTTTGTCAAATCTTTCGTTTTCAAGTAATTTATTAGAAAAGTAAATGGTTGAAAATGAAAATATCATTCATTTTTTATTTTTTTAAAAAGCGTTACGAGCATTGCAAAAAATATGTTTTTTGAAAATTTCTTAATAGTCCAGAAATTTTTTTCTTCAAATTTTTCCATTCAGATAATCTCGAAATTCAATAGAAAATTCGATAGAGACTGCAAAAACACTGCAAATGCTTGACTTTATTACCGCTCAATAATGTATAAAATGTATAAAAGCGAGATATTTAGGTAATATAAGTGATTTCGGACCCCAAAAATCAAGATGGCGTCGCCGGCGGCACATTCTCGGGTTTGCAAATTAAGAGTTTTTAATAAGGGCTCTAACTGAACATATAAAACAGCTCTCCCGGAACTATTGCAAGCAAAAGCAGTTCTTTAATTTAATTTAATTTAAAAAATCGCGTGCAAGGTCCTTTAAAAAAAAGACATTTTTGAATATAACGAACAAAGTTAACGCTTTTATTCCAATATTTATAGATTTTTTTTAGCTAATTTTAAAAGTTTTTTTTTTTAATTAATTAAATTATAAAATTTAAAAATTTATAATAATATGAAATTAAGGCAGATGATTTAAAAAAAACAAACAAAGAGGCTATATATTTAGAGATAGAGTAGATGGAGGGATGTAACATATCATTTTTTAATATTTTGATAAAAGTGCATCAAGTCAATTCAACCGCCATTTTGTTTTTTAAATATTATAAAGATATAAATGTCGCTCATTTGCGATATAAGGCAACGTCAAAATATATATAATAGTCAAAGGTTAAGGGTGGCTTCCATAGGTTTTTTTTAAGTCGCAGAAAAATATGAGCATAGAGTTAAAGTTTTTCACCAGATGACACATTTGGTCAAATTTTGGTGAAGGCGAGTTTGTTTTATTCTGTGATTGAATTTAGTCTCCAAGTCTTAAGGTGGGTTATACGATTTTTATGCGACTTTTGGTTAATTTTGGTATTAATTTTTTTAAGTGCCTTTCTCTATATTCTGGAATTTTACTTGGGCTATCTTATTTTTTGTTGATGTAAATATCTACTAGTTCACACTTTTTGTCCAAACATATGTGAACTAATAAAGAAAATGTTAATGTTAACAAGTAAAAGCAGCATCTCAGTTATACTGGGGCTCTCGGGCCGATTTTTTTTCCTTCAGAAAGCGAATTTAAGATTACCAGATATAAAAGTGACTTATGAACGTAAAGAGCTAGAATTGCCGCGCAGCGAAATTTTGTATGGAATAATAACACAAAAAAAACATAAAAAGTAATTCCCTATGTGTCAAAAATTATTTTTCTTTTTAATTTGTATTTTTGGTTATTTTCTTTAAATCATAATCAGTTTTTCGAACCGATAAAATTGTTCTAAGCACAGACTCTTGCCTTTATTTCAGAAATATTGTCAATTTTATGTCAAAATTATAGTATTTTTTATTAACTTCGGGTTTTTCGAAGCGAAATTTTGATTCGTTTAAATTGTTGTTGTTAATCAGATAATAAAATTTGAGAGCAAAATCGTGTCAACGGATTGTATTTCTTGCACTACTTTTGGTATTATTTGATACTTATTATTAAAAAAATTAAAACAAATCAAAATTCCACTTCGGACTAAACCTTAAGTTAAGTTTCAATCTAAATAATTTGAGACCATAAAAATTCGTACATTTTCTAAAGTACCTTTAAAATCGAATATTCGCCCACTAAACCCCCCCGTCCCTTGCTACGGCCTTGCCAGAGTGCATGCACATACTAAAAACTTGTACTGCGTTTAGGGTCTTTATGTGGTCAATTTATATGAGTTGCCTCGCAGTGATGAGCGACATGTTTAATATTTATTTACAATTTTTTTGAAAACAAATCCTAATATTATTATATAATAAATGTACATAGAAATAATTTATAAGTTTCAATATTTTTTTCAGTTATTTTTCAAATTTTTTATTTATAAACCTGACTCAAACATTTTTTTTATAAAATCATTTTTATAACAATATAAAAAAACTAGAGTTACATAATATATAAAATGTTAATGTAGGAGATTTATATAAATATTTGTATTTTTTAAATTAATATTTTTTTAAAATCATAAATTATTATTATTTAAATTGAATTTTACACGTAAAAAAATCTATTATATAACTTTAAAAGTAATAAAAAGCGAAATTCGTTAAAGAAAGCTCACATTATATAAATTTAAATTAACAAAAACCAAAAACTATATAACATTTTTAGTGCCAAAGAAAAATTATATATATAACTATAGAATTATACATAAGTAATGATTAATTATAATATGTAGTTTAAATTATATATAATAAATAGATTATATTATTATAAATAATTATGAAAAGCAAAAACCGCATGTAATAAGGAACAACAAAATATTTAATTATTTTAAGAAATATAAAGTACAATATTATTAATAAATGATGAGCAACCATATTACAGAGACCGACCGCGATCATCAGTTACACGCAGACAATATAGAGAAACGTATTTCAAATAAAAAAAAATTAAAAGTTTAATTAAAAAACAGCTAAATTTATTTCATTGAATGGTCTAACAATCATCGCAAAACCGCTTCCCAAACACTTTTCAAAAATCTCAAGTAAAAACACCCATATACTCTATCCTATTTCTGCCCTCTGATGCCCAAATCGAACGATTTTTACCATTTTTTAAAAGTCCCTATCCATCATCCAAAACACTTCCCACAAAACTTCAATAGAAAATATACAAAATTGTCAATATTAAGAGGTCAAAGGGCGAAAATAGAGCAGGGCGTTTTTACCTGAGATTTTTAAAAAGAAATCCCGCAAGGAGCATCTCCGAAATCGGATCAATCCCTCGCTTAAAATAGAAAAAATATGTTTTTAGTTTCTTATTGACTTTAGAGAAACGATGAAGAGATCCGATCGGAATAAATTTTCTTCTCTGAAATAACTAGAAAGTGTGGCGCATCTTTTAGCATCAACAAATTATTCATTTGTGCACTAGAAGTTTGGTTTTCTGGCAACTTAAACTGAATTTTGCAAAAAAAAACGTAAAATTTTCACTTAAACCATTTAAATCTCACACTTTTCACAGTAATTATAAAAACCTGTTTAGAACTAAAGATTTCCTATAGTTTCTAGTAAATGTGTGCAAAAAATTAGCCTGATCGGCGTTCTCCTTCATGGATTTCTAGTTAATTTAAAGCAATAATTTTCAAAAAAATGACAAAATTTCATTAAAATCAATTAAATCCCGCATTGCTCAGAGTAAACCGAAAAACCCGTTTAGTGTAAAAGATGCGCCTTAGTTTTTAGTTTTTTTAGGTAAAAAAATTATCCAAATCGGAGCTCTCCTTCATGGGTTTTTAGTTAATTTTATGTCGCATATTACACAGAAAAACGCTGAATTTTCACTGAAAATAATTAAATCTCCCACTTCCGACAACAAATCCAAAAACCTATTTGGGCCAAAAGATGCGCCTCAGTTTGTAGTTTTTTTGAGTAAAAAAATTATCCCAATCGGAGCACTCCTTCATGGTGAAAATTTGAAAAAACCGAAAAAAATGTCCTCTTTTTGATTCTGCTCGCCTGGTACCAAATTCT
>JANSTW010047458.1:0-13174 GCA_027564275.1 Diadocidia ferruginosa
GTTCGACTTAGTTTCAGTTCTCGTATAACTTCTTCAGTGGCCAGACTAACTCTATTTATAGCAACTCTATTCAACACTACACTTTTGAGATTTTCGATTCATCTATAGGTATATGCTTATATTTCTACCAGAATAGTGGAAGTAAACTATAAGAAGTTTTGTTAATTAGCAGAATGGTGCTAAGTGTCGTCATCTATGTTTCAATAGTTTTACTGTATATTCAATTATACTAATTAAAATATTCTAATTTAAATAGATAATAATTATTAATATACGAGTAACTCTAAAACAGTTTGTTTGGTTAAAGTTTTTTGAAAATTGAGCTTTCATCCTTCTGGCGATTAAGAATTTGGTTAAGAATTTTTTTACTTAGGTAGTAGAAGCTACAGTTGTTGCCACCAACTTGTATTATTTTAACTTTAACAGGCTATATCTTCGTATATATTTATTTTAATTGTTCCAAACAAAAAATAAAAAAAAGAAAATATAATTTATTATCATTATTAATTATATTTTATTTTATTATTCTTAAAATTTTAATTAATTTTAATAAAATAATTTTTTATTGACCGATTGTATAGTTGTTGCCATACTTACCTATAGTTTTTGCCACTCCTAGTTACAGTAGTTGCCATATATTTGTTTTAAATAAATTAATTCGGTTAAAACAATTTATTTGATTTTTTTTTAAATATTTTTAATCTTTATTTTTATAATTATAAAATCACATGTTTTGATAAGGAACATTGTTTAAGTTTAAAGTAAAATAATAAGTATTGCACTAAATACTAAGTACTTAGGTAAGTTAATTCAGTCGTCAATGTAATAATAATGTATTACAGCAATTTTTTTTAAATTCTAATATACTATTATTATTATCAAAAAATATATTTTATATTATTAAATATTGGTATAAGTACAAATTAAGTATTTTAATTTCTTTGGCTTTACAAGTATCACATTTAAATTCATTGATATCTTGTACTTTGGCACATTTAATGTGGTAGCATCTTATACATTTTTGGCACTGCACTCCTTTATAAAAAGAGTTTGATGTTATTGTATATGTGCAAGAGTAGCACATTTTTCCTAATGCATGGTTAATAGGAGTAATTTCGTCTTGACTTGTTTTCGGTTCAGGAAACAGATTTCGAACGTAAGGTTCTTTTGATGCTTTTATCGTTATAGACGATAACATAGTTACACGCTTCGTCGATGAAATATTGGAATTGTGATTCTTCAAATATGTTGAATCAATAGCTTCACTCAGCTTTGGTAATGGTGATTGTGATAATACTGGGATAACTATATCAGGTGGAATTATATTCTGAATCGGTGCAAGTTTGAAATAAGGCGAGTGATATTCTTCGATTGGAATAAATGCATTGGAAGATTCTTGAGATACTGGAATAACTATATCATTTGTTATTTTATTCTGAGTTGGTGAAAGTTTGAAATTAGGTGAATGATATTCTTCGGATGGAATGAAGCTGTTAGAAGATTTTTGATTCTTGAGAGTTATTGTGCTAGAAGGTTTTGAGTGGTGATTTGAAACCAATAACTTTGGCGTATTTTTTATCTTTAGTTGATTTTTAGGTTTCCGACTTCTTGTAGTTTTTGCTATTTTTTTGTTAACCTCGATTTGTTTTCTTTTTTTTTCTTTCGCTTCCTGCCGTTCTGTTTTTCGTTTTTCCTTTTCATAAGTTTCTTGCTCTTTATTTTTAATTTTAGCACGTTCAAGTTCTTTGTTGCTTTCTGACGTAATTACAAATGGTTTATTGATTTTAATTTGAGCACCTTTTCGTGCAGGTGTCTGTGGCCAATGAAGATAATCTTGAAGCTGTGTTTGAAGCTCTCGCGTATTATTATGAATTGTATAATCTGCAGATTGGATATTTTGCATAAATATGTTTTGATCTTCAGTAGTATCAACCATTTCTACATTAATTACATTGTACGCTACATCTTTAACAGCATCAGAAGTAACAACATCTACAACGAGATCCTCAACTATAACAATATCGTCATTTAAGTAATTTTCATTAATATTGTGTAATTCTAAAATGTCATTTGTTTTCAATTCGGGTGAAACTGGAATGTAATCTGTTCGCTGAACAGGTGGAATTTCATTCGAACTAAAAAACTTTAGAATCTGTGATGACAATACAATTTCCGAAAAATAACAACTTTCAGTTTCAGGTCGTTCAATTATTTTTTTACAACTTTGAAAACGATTCTCACCAATAATATTAATAAAATCTTTTTTGGACATTATTCGATCATACTCATCAATTGTAATATTTAGATTATTCTGTGTTTTCGATAATTGCGATTTTGTATTTCTTCCTAAACATTTAGAATAATCAATGGCGTTTTCGTCCCAAGGGTATAAACCGCAGGCTCGAAATCCATTCTTTATGGTGGTTGTTGTTATGCATTTATCATCCAATATTTTTTTTAAAATTGACGAAAAATTGTGTTTATCTATAGGTTTTCCAAAGTTTGTACGATTATAATCAAGAACAGCATTTTTCCAGCCATTTTTAATTGGTTTAAATGCCGCAACGTCCGCAGGTTGTAGAATACGAGTTGAATTCGGGTATAAGGCGATTAGATGAATCTGGAGTTTCGTGCATAGTTCGCTAACTTTTAATGTTAAGTGTGTTGAATGGCCATCAACAAAAAGAATAATAGGAAATTCGGTTCCAATCTTTACCAAATAAGGATATAATGTAATGGATATGTATTCATAAAAAACTTCCTTTGTCATCCATCCATTATCACTTAAACCCATCCCCCACTCTTCGGGCATCGAATTTTGTACATCTTTAGGTGGTTTTTTATAGGGATACACAATCATAGGAGGAGTAATTGTCCCATTAGCCGCGAAAGTGAACATCACGGTCAAGTTAGATTTTGGTTTAGCTTTGTCGATTTCGTAAATATTACGACTACCTTTGGATGCTAGGACTTTTTTAGTTGTTGGACAAAGTTGGAAATTAGTTTCATCGCCGTTAAATACGGATCTTTTAAGATTTCATCAGCTCCGATAGAACGTAAATAGTCAAATATATCGCTAAACCATTTCTTTATATTTTCTTCCGAAACATTTCCACTTGCAGTTGTTACTGATTCCGGTGTACGAATTGATATAGTTGGATGACGCTGGAGGAACATTCTATACCAACCCTTACCTGGCATGTTATCCTTAAATGGTGTTTTTCGCTCAGGATGTTCGTCTAAAAAATCTTTTATAGCCAACTGCAAATCTTCTTTTCTTTTAGGAAACCCTTTCGCGCAAGAATCTTGTATCCACTTCAATATTAAGCTTTCTTCTGCTTTTGTTAGATACGGATCAGGCCCTCTCCGAGGGCAGGTTAAATCCATTTTAATGCGGTAGTTAAGAGTTTGTCTCGGCACTGCGAATGTTTGGGCAGCTTTGTTTGCTGACATCTGATTATTCTTTACCGCAACAATCGCTGACTCCATATCAGTCTCCTTGTACTGCTTTTTAGTGATTACTTTTGGCATTTTGTTCTGAAAAATTTAGAGGATAATGATCTTGTTCTATAGTAATTAGACAAATAATACATTAATTCTATAAATTGAAAGTCAAAAGAGCTTAACAATTTATGCTGGCAACAACTAAATACATGAGGTAGAGTTGTTGGCATACATGATTGGCAAGTACTATAACCTCATATACATAGTTCTTGCCACAAGCTGCTCAAAACAGAAATGGCGGGAAAACTGTACACAGTTGTTGGCATCACAAATAGTTAATTAAAACATAAATTTATCACAATATGTTAATAATAAAACACGAATATTTTAACTTTAAATAACTTAAAAAAAGTAAAAATAATTAACTATTTATACACTCTAATTTAAAAATATAGTTTGCTTTTCATGCTGTCAAGTTGATATTAACTGAACTTACCCAAAATATTGTTGACTCAGCGCACGTCTTTACTGTTTCACGTACAAAGCAATACTGCGTAATTCAATTGATGTGTTTTTGTTAACAGCACACACTTAAAGAATCTTCTTAATAAAAATACGCACCCTTTAACATTAAAAATTATAATTTTGGCGCGAAATCGTTTTAAATATTGAATTGGCAACAACTGTAGACCTGGCAACAACTATAGCCCTTACCCTATGGGACCTATAGATACTCTTAATTTAATCCTATAATAAAGGATCATTAAAAACCCACCCTCACTAAAATTTAACCAAATGGTAAAAAACTTTTTCTCTATGCTCATATTTTTCTGCAATTCTGAAAAAAAAACGTATAAGAGCCCCCCTTAACCTTTGACTTAGAGACTTTAAATTCAATTCCAGAGTATATGACCACTAAAAACTCATCCATACTAAAATTTTGCTAAATCAGTATACTGGTAAAAAACTATCTCTCTATGCTCATATTTTTTGGTTATTTATACAAAAAAAATGTATCGGAGCCCTCACTTTTCTTTGACCGATATACCCAAAATGCAATCCCAGGGTATTAGACTAATAAAAACTCACCGCTGTCAAAATTGGTCCAAATCCGCTTACTAGGAAAATACTTTCTCTGTATGCTCATATTTTATGTATATTAATGTATAATTGTATCGCCACAAGCTGCTCCAGATTTTTTCAAATTTGGATTCTAGCAAAAAAATATTTTCTTTTGTAAATATACAACCTTGTGACGTTATTAGTGCAAATTAATTTTGACGGTTATTGCTCCATATCGCACACATCTATTCAATTTCATTATTACCTCCTCTTCATGTCCAAATCTCTGGACAGAAAGTAAAATTATTCTCGTTTATAAGAAAAGTAAAACATTTAACCGATTTTAGACCAATTAATATGTTATGTGCCATATTAGAAGCCTTAATTGAAATTATCTTAAAAGATCAAATCATATTTCATCTTTCATCAAATAAGTTGCTTAACATATATCAATCTGGGTTTCGTTCGAACCACAGTACGACGTCCGCTTTATTGAAAATATCCGATGATGTGTTCAGAGGATTTAATAAAAAATTGATCACGGTTTTGGTTTAACTTGATTTCTCTAAGGCATTCGATTCAATTAACCATGATTTGCTACCGTCTAAATTGTCTTTAAATTTTAATTTTAATACGTCTGCTAACCGAATCATTAAAAGTTATTTATCGGACAGGAGTCAGTGTGTATCAATTAACGGTATGAACTCTACGTTCCTTCCCAACTATTCAGGCGTTCCGCAGGGATCAGTTCTGGGTCCAATTCTTTTTTCCCTATTTATTTATGACCCCCCATTAGCATTAATTACTCTAATTATCACTTTTACGCGGATGATGTACAGATTTCAGTGTCATTTCCTATTTGTGATTTAGTAAATAAAATTATTAATATAAATTCGGACTTGTCTTCGCTGAGTGCATGGGCCTTGCAAAATTAGCTGATATTGATATCGATCATGAATCCAAAGAAAACACAAGCGATTATTTTCGACAAATCTCGTACTATATCTTGACAATCAAGTTTTTGAATATAGTCGCAGTGTTTCTAATTTGGGTATTTTATTTGACCAGCAACTTAACTGGAGGGATCATGTGAATCAAATTTCATCAAAAGTTTATTGTAGATAAAGATGCCTTTGGCCTCATTGTAATATTACTCCACTTTAAGAACTAGATGTAATTTAGTGAAAACGTTGATACTACCTATTTTTACTTACTGTTATGAAGTTTATTCATGTGGTTTAGACTATGCTGGTAAATTAATTTAATTTAATTTAATTAATTTTTTTGGAGAAAGCATTCAATTTAGTTCATCAAACAGAACATTTAATATTAACATTCCATGTCACTCATCATCAATGTTCTTTATTTGCAGGGTAGCTGACTGGAATTCGTTACCTGTCTCATTGAAGCGAAAACGTAATTCGGGAGCGTTTCGCACTGGGTGCTATAATCACATATATGGACTTAATTAATATTTATTAGTGATCTTTTATTTAACGCGAGTAAATTTATTAGTTTTTTTAAATTTTTATTTGAATTTATTCGGTGACCGGACATAACACCCAAAGACATAACGCCCAAATGCTTTACCAAGCTTAGGCTTGTTATAGCGGTTGGGCGTTATGTCTTTGTGTGTTATGTCATGTCACCATACCAACTCATGCATTCTTTCCCAGGCTATCTATATGGAAAAAAAGCTCCTGTATAAATCGTTGAAATTACTTACAATCAACAAATTATATCAAAATTTCAAAACAAAAATTAATCTGTAACTTTGAGAAAAAATCTTAAGATTTAGTAAATTTATTATATATTATATAAAATGTTTATTCGAAATAAATCAGTTATGACAACGACTAGCGATTTCATATATTCAACACAATTTAAACTTAAAAGCTTCATTGAGTGAAATAAATATTTAAAAAAAAAATTTACTCACATTGTACACAAAATAAATCTATTAAAATAGAGAAAACTTACCTAAACAATTTTGAGTAATTTATATAAAGCTTACTAAAATGATGAAAAGCTCACATTATTATATCTCATCAAGCACAAAACATTAAATGATACAAATTTTGTATAAAGAGCATTTTTATAAGCTTTTTTATACTCCTCAAGAAATGAACGAGAAATGAGAAGCTTTTTATCACATTGGGATACATCGACTCTTTACATTTCGAAATTATTAGGCATTATAAAAAGCTTTACAATACAAAATTTTTCAATGATCTAGAGAGCTCAACATTAAGTTTACTCATTTTTTGTTATATCTCTCGTAATTCTACCTCAACACAAATATATATTTTATTGTATTAATACACACTATTTTCAGCTGCATGAATCACAAAGCTTTTTCTCTCTTCTCTTGTCGTACCAAAAAAAAAAAAGCTAGCGCTTCAACTCAATTTTCAGCTAAATAGGTGCTGGCCTGCCAAATATATACACAACGAAAAATGCATACCACCATGGCCTCCATACAGAGAGACAGAGGGGTCTGCAGATGTTCCGTTCTCCGGGGCACCATTAGTTTATCTTACAACTTCGTATTGTATGCTACGACGGTTGGAGGTTGTTATAAAACTGAGCAAAAAAAAAATTGTTACGAAAAAAACAATTTTTCAAAAAAAACGGGTTTTATCGCGGGCTTTTTAAAATATTATACTCATAAAAGAATTGTTTTTTTTTCTTTTATTTAAATATGTGATTGTTTGTATACAATTTGAATTTTATGTATGCACCTATAGGTGGTATTCGTATATTATATTGTTTACAAAACGAAATGTAATCAAAAAAAAAATATTTTTGTCTACAATGCAATTTTTTTTTTTTTAGTAAATAAATGCGAATGAAAAATATGTATAGCCGCAAAACTCAAGTATATAGATATAGGTTGAGTTATTAAATTTCGCAAGGCTATTTTCTTATTTTTTTTAGTGTCTTTTAGAACGAAAATATCAAGGATATCAAAAGTATTAGATATACACCCAAAAAAAAAGAACCCTAAATTAATATATTTTACACACGTGTTGTAAATATAGGGTACATAAAGAAACAAATGTTTCAAAAACCAGGTGCGAGTAGTTAATTTTTTTTAATCACTTTATCACATGCCGGGATTATCAAATATTTTTAAAATTAATTAGATAAGGAGTTTAAAAAAAAATTATGTTTAAAAAATAAATGTTTTTAAAAATCAACAATACAAATATTGTTGTGTAGTAAGTGCGTTCGAATAGCATCTAAAAGATGCAAATTTTTAAAATAAAAATTATAAACAATTTCAAATTGTTACGATGATAATTGATGAATTTTTATGAAAACAAAATTATCTATGTTTTTGGATAGCATAACAACGGATAACACAATATTATTGTATAGGACTTCTTCATCTTTACAATTATTTCCCACCCACCAACATAAACTACAACATAATGGATACATTCAAATTATCAACAATTTTAACACTTAGGATATATTTATTAATTGGTAAGTTAAGATTTTATAGGTTTATGGCAGACCCTTTTATTTAAACAAGGAACACTGTTAATAAATTATTATCTATTTTGCTATTCAAATTGTACCACAAATAGCACAAAAAAAAATATAAACAAATAACTTACCCCGCATATAATTTATGCCAAAATATTGTAGATCATTAATCATGTTCGCATATTACATAGAATATAGAAGCAGCCATCTGAAGAAAACAAAAGATTTTGTAATATTATTTATTTTGTTTAGTCAATTTATTATAAAATGTGTAAATACTGAAATATTATATAGCAGCGAAAAAATCGATTTAAATGAAAAATTTAAAGATTTTTCAAGACATTTTTCTTTAAAATTATAAAATTAAGAAAAGTTTTAAAGAAAATTTCTTAAAAATGTTTATTCAGTTAAATTGTTTCATTCAAATTGCAATGACTTCCCCCTAATCACTGCTACACCACTGCATCTTATAGATAAGAGCTTTGTGAGTTTATTGTGATGCGCAGCTTTAAAGCTAAAAGCGTCATCGTGACTTAAAATTAATGATGTATGCAATTATGCAGGGTTGTTGAACCTTTTGCAATATAAATAATTTGTTTTTATTTTATTATTTTAAAGCTTAGAAAACCTATATGTACTAGCCAATTGTAACTTTTGTTTAAAAACTTTTTAACTATTATATAGTTATTACTCAGTGGCGAGCGGTGGATTTTTTGTAGTGGCCAGCAGCAATTTTTAGGATTTTAAAGAAAATTATAAATGAAAATTGGTAACGATTTTGATAAAATTGTGCAATATTTCTTGGAATTTAAAAAGAATTTTGATCATCTAAGATCTAAGACAAATTTTAGTCTGAGTAAATAAATGAATAAAAGAATATTAAGAAATTTTTTATTAAGTATTCAATGACATTTTTCAATCTTGAAAATTGAATAGAAATAAAATTTCGTAAGTTTCTCTAAAACTGTGATAAAAGCGTCATCGTAACATAAAATTAATGATCTATGCAAGTATTACTCAGTGGCGAGCGGTGGATTTTTTGTAGTGGCCAGCAGCAATTTTTAGGATTTTAAAGAAAACTATAAATGAAAATGGGTAACGATTTTGGTAAAATTATAAGATATTTCTTGAGATTTAAAAAGAATTTTGAACATCTAAGATCTAAGACAAATTTTATTCTGAGTCAATAAATGAATAAAAGAATTTAAAGAAATTTTTCACCAAGTATTCAATGACATTTTTTAATCTTGAAAATTGAATAGAAATAAAATTTCGTAAGTTTTTCTGAAACTGTGATACTGATAAATAAATCTTTGGATAATAATGGAATTCGATAAAAAAAACTGTGTTTTTAATAGAATTGAGTAGAAATTGAAAAATCATACTAAAGTTTCAATGAAATTTAGGAAAAAAATGTTTGGAAAATCAAAAAAATGATTTGTTGAGCAGAAAAAATATATAACTATTGTTGACCAATCGCCACTGGCTATTACTTTAATAGTGTAATATGATGCAACTTTTTAGGTATGGTAACTTGATATCTAATAAAAAATTCGAGCTTTCAAGCAAATCTTTAAGGCAATCCATGTTTACTAAAGTCTAATCTTTAAGTCAGGGTTGTTCCACCTAATATTAAATAATTTTTCTTTAATTTTATACAAAATTTTACCACACAATAAAAAGTTACATCAAAACAAACCTTTAAATCTCCATAAATTATTCACACAAAATCATCTTCTGGCTCACACATTTATAAATACAATGAATAATTTGCCATAGCAAATTATAAGGAGCATAAAATTACATAAAGTTTTAATGAATTCTTGAATATTATATAAATTTGTCTATAATATTCGGTCCACATAATATAGCCGCTATATAGACAAAACTTTTCTTTTGACTTTTTCTTTGCCTTTTTAGTTGTATAATATTTCTCAATGGAAATTGATTAAAAAAATCTATATAATTTGAAATTATTATTATTTTCGATATGAAGATGATAGAAACATAATTTATATTTTGCCAAATAATCTAGCAAAGAGGAAAAAAATTTGTTGCTTATAAATGTTTTTTTTTTGTGGGAAAAGGGCGCAACAAAAAGCTAGAAAAATTTTCGATAAAAACCAAATCTGCTACATTAATATTTTCAACACGTTTTTTTTTGTATATTATTACGCTTTTTTGTACTGTGCTCTGATGCCATCGCACATAACATATCTAGAGCATAAAGTTCTCTGTGTTCAAGCAAATTTTCTTAAAGATGATGATTTTATGTAATAATGCTCCACTATATACAGAATATTTAAAGGGAAAATACTCGGGAAAATATATTACATGAAAAGAATAAGAAACTTCTTTATCTTTTGGGAAAGCCAAGAAGAAAATGAATGTAAAAAAATGTGTTCATTAAATTTTGTGCGGTGCTCTTTATTTTTTATGTGCCACTACAGAACCGCCAAGGCTTTGCTGCTGTTTAATTTATTTCTGTTTATATGGTTTCTTTGATGTTTCTTGTGTATGGCGTTGTTGTTTTAGTGGTGGCAAACATTTAATAAAATATTTTATTTGAACAATTATATTTACGCGACGACGTCATATTAAAAACCACAATTCACAAATTCTTATATGCGGTTTAACCGAAAAATTCAATTTTCTTATGTTTAATTATAATTACTTTGGTTGACATTTTCTTTTTTTAAATTAAGGGAAAAACATGTCGCAGGTAACAATATTATAGAGACCTTTTTTTTGGGGTTCTTCAAAATTTTTGTGCCATTTAATTCCAATTAATTATTTTTATTTTTTAATTTCCTTTATATATACAGAGTTTTATATATAAAGTAACACACACATTACAATAAATCAAAATGATTAATGAATTTTTGTATGAAAAAAATGGGAGATTAAAATTTATATATAAAACATTGTAAGTTCTTTATAGAATATTTTATAAATAATAATCAAGAAAATTGACAATATCTTAAAAATCTTTACAGAGAGAAATTAATATTTTTTTTATTATTTGATAATTTCAAAAGACTTCGATCAATTGTATTTATAGCTTTAGACTTGACAATATTTAAGACTTCTTTTATAATTTTATATGGATTGCGTCAATGAGATGTATCTTAAAAATTTATGAAATTTACTAAAATAAGTGGCAACACTGCTACACATCAGACTCTATTTTTCTACAGAACATTGTTTGAGTTTGTGTCCGATCAGCGTCTGTTCTACACAGGTTTCAGTGTACCTCACAGTAGATCTTGAAATATATGAATCAGCGTGTGTGCTAAAAAGCAAGAACAATTTAAATAAAAATATAAAGTTGTTATATTTTTTACAAACATTTAAAATGTGTATATAGAATTTATTAAAGTAGCAGCCGAAAAAAAATTAATAAGAGTCAAAAACGCATAAAAATTTATTAAATTTCATAGTCCCAAAGCAATGTGAAAGCTGAACAATAAAACCATAGATTTTAAATGGAACGCCAAGAGTTGCAAAAATTTGTTTTCACTTCTTTCACCAAATACATAACTATAGGCGGTTTTAAGAAAATTATAAGCTTTTACATGCAAAACGCACACGAATCATTAATTTTTTATATTTCTCATATAAAGATTGCTAAAATCGAGATACGTCGCCGATGCAATGTGATGGATCGAAGCACTCGAGCTTTATACAATTTATCTAAAAGTTTGGTGCCAATTTTTCTTATATAGTATATCTCAATATGACGAGCAGAAAGCAATTCAATTTTCCAACAAAAAAATCTTGTTATAATATATTATTACTTTTAGGATTTCAATAAAATGCAACGACAATAAATATTGCGTTGTATAAGAGATGGGTTATTTTGCAAAGTCAAATACAAAATTATTTTCAATAAATTTTTCACAATCCAGCCGCCCAACTTTACTAGTTGTATATAAAATATATGTACTAAGTACTTATTTATATGTAGTTCGAACTCAAGTAGTATACATTCATAATAATAGAAAAGTTTTATGTGATATATATAGTATAGTATTTTGCACATAACGAGTTTAAAATCGATTAACTTATGTATTGATTTATTGCTTGGCAGCATTGTAATGTTGGAAAGGACATGATAAAAATCTTAACGGGCCAGCTTTATTATGATTGTATTTTGTATCAGTTTTTTCTATATAAAAATTGTGTGCTAGTATTAGTGTTTTTATTATTTGCTGAGAATACGGTCCAGGTGCGATCGGTCCTATGAATGTATTTTTGAGAGAGAAATATCTTTGTAATGCTTTACACTGAGCAATCTGAGCAATTTTTTTCGTATGATATAATACCTTGAAAATGTTTTTTTCCTTCTAATATAATAGACAAGATGGAATTTTCATTCCCGTGCGGAAAACGAACAAAAACATTTATGCGCAGTACAATGGACCAAGAACGACTAAATGTTTTACTTCACATATATTTTTTTAATATTTAAGGGCCCAAGCTTTTCAAGTATTATGAGCCGCCACTGAATGTAACCATCGGAAAACATTTTTTTTCGGAAATCCAGAGAATAAAAAATCGATATCTCTGTGCTATCTAGGTCTTTTTTAACAAATATAAGTAACTGTACATTGAATTATATATCAATGAAAATTCTGATATTGTACTGATATCATATGGTCATTTAAAAAACAAACAAATATTCTTTATCTACAAGATATCTTATCGATATCGCTATAATCACGACGTATTACTAAACTCCACAATTAACAAACAAATTGCATTTCATTTTAAATCGATAAAGCAATATGTAAATAATTTTGTAGCGTTATTTACTGGTTTACATATTTTTTGAACTCGTCGATGGAGATTATCAGACATACTTATGATGAAACGTATATAGGTCCCGAATCGTGTTTTAGGTGCTGAGTTTACTCCATGACTTATGTGTAAACAAATTTTTGAAGCTGAGCGAAGAAAGGTACGCTTTGCTCTGGCCGACCCATTAATTTATTTGAGAAAAGCGTTGTTTTGAATTAGACCGATTAGATTGTTTTGAAATATTTACATATAATAAATTCATTTTTTTTATATTTTAAAATCTTGAACCTATATCCTCTCGATATCTAACAGTTATCTATAAGTTACAATATCTCGTATCTTATCGTTATATTATTGATATAAAAATTCAGAAAAC
>JANSTW010047469.1:0-13174 GCA_027564275.1 Diadocidia ferruginosa
TTTAACCCAGAGGGGAGGAGAAGTAGAGGGCGACCGCGGGCTAGATGGAAAGATGCACTGTCAGCTGATTTAAGAACTCTTGGAGTAGTTAATTGGAGAGCGTTGCCGGTGAATAGATCTACCTGGCGGAAGATGTTAAACGAGGCTCAGACTTACACTCAGTTGTAGTTAAGTAAGTAAAGGACACGATAATGATATATACATAGTCAATTTAATCTTGAATTGTATAAAAAAAAAATATATAAAAAAATGTTTCATTTAATTTTTTCCCCTGCATTCGGAATTTTTCATTTCATCAATTTGGCGTAAAATTTATATACATAAATTTATATAGAAAAATATCAAAAGATTTTTTTTCCATATCCTTCTATTTCCATTAATGTCGATATAATATTTTGAATAGACGCAGAAAAATGTGGAACAATATTTGATTTTCCATTTGAATTTTTTTTAGATAAAATGTTTATAACGTGTGCATACAAATGATGTGACACCGCATATATAAGGCATATGTCAATATATTATTATTATTTATAAAGTTTCAGTCGGCACTTCTTATATATTATATAATGGAATAGTGTAAAAAATATGTGTGTCACAACAAAACAGATATTATATAAGCATCTATATAGAATATGGACAGCAAAAGCTGTATAATATGCGGGTACAAATAAAAAAGAGCTTTTTATTTTTATATCCCTCGAGGAAAGAAATGAACGTATATATATTATGATGGTCTATATAATAATATATAATATTTTTGTAATAAATAGAAGTATATTGGCTTTTACATATATATACATTATATATCCAGGGATTTAAATTTTCTCTATTTTTTAAAATAATATGTTGTTTCGTCTATATATCCTCTATTTTATACTATATATTATATAGATTTCTGATTTATTAAAGTTCTCTTTTTTTGCCCAGCTTATATAAAATACGAAAGTTATTGAAATGTACAAAACAAAATAGAATATTTTCCAATATTTTGAATGCAATGTTGAAAATATGGATAGAAATCATATACATAAATGTTTAACTTTATATATTGCATATTTTGGGTTATATTTTCTATATTATATATAACATTATGCAAATTTATAGAAACAAAAAATATTTACATTTTTTTCCCTTTTATTTTTATCGTTTTTTATATATTCCTATATATACCTCCATTTTGTCTAATGAATAATTCAAAAAATTATATAATATACTTTAAATAAATAGGTTTTTATTAAGGTATATAATTTTATCTAAAAGCTAGATCTATTTATAAAGTCTGGGAATTATATTTAGTTAGTTTTTTTTGTGGAAATCAATAGACTTTAAATGTCAATTGTATAATATATATAATAATATTATAAAAATTTTGTTTTTCACATCTCAAATTGATATACTTCTTAAAAAAATGTATGTTAAATATTGGTTATGTTTAGTTTAAATTTCGATTAGTTTTTAAAATTAAATATTATAGAAATCATAGAAAACATAGAAATCATAGAAATGATATAACTTTGATTTCATGGAATTCACAGAAATTATGAAAATTGCAAAAGCCTCGAAAGCAATGAATTTAAAAATTATAATTAAAATTATACAAATTGAAGAAATCATGAAATCATCGAAATCGTCAACACACTATATACATATGTTCACTAAAGATTTTTTTTAAAGCAGAAGTTTATGTTGATATACATTTAGAATTCTAGAATATATACGACACGTTTAAACTGTAGAAGGTAGATTTGAAAAATGCAAAAAGCTTTTATTTTTGACCTACTTACCTACATATAGGTTTCCATATTTGATGTGATATCACGTTTATAAATAGAGACAAAACATGTTGCAATGAAAAATGTATAAATCTTTTACATGATAATAATTTTAAATATTTAGTTTTTCAATATTTATTTTTTAAAGTCCACAAAATTATTATTATATTTGACACATAGAACAAATCTATATATAATTTGAAATATTTTATATATAGAAAACATGTTTCTATGAATTTATCAAATATTGATATAATATATTTAACCATATATAGGTCCTGGCGATAGTATATAATATACTATATAGACTATAACGTTATACATAAATTGTATAAAACATTTAAAACTCTGTCACATAATATTATCTATATGTTAATTAAACATTATAATATAACCTATGTAGATGTGCTGCACCATTAATTGACAATTAAGCTTTTGTATAGAAAATATTTTACTACACTACATAATCTTCTAGCACAAAAAAAAAACAATTCTCAAACAATAGAACAAAAAATGACTCATAACATCTCAGCCATTATGTTGTGCATATAATAGAACAATGTCTTTCATAAAAACTATATATATAATATAGCACTTTTTGTGTACTATACGACTACAATTATAGTAGTATATAATATATATAGCTTTATATCCTTTTAATAAACCAAAAGAAAAGTTATAAATAATAGCTTTATATTATATTCTATATACAACAATCTTAAATATGGCAAAAATTCACACAAAATCTTACCATTTATGCGAAAATCGACACAATAACAGTTTGCTTTTATGTGCGAAATTATACACACAGCCAAACCATTTATAAAGTAATATTGCCCGAATCTTTTTTGCTCCTAAATTTCTATATATTAGAATTGAAATTCTATATTATATAATAATATTATATTGATATGGTCAGAAATGGTAAGAATAGAAGAAAAAATGGAAAAGTCTAATAAAGGGGATGGACTATACTACATACAATAATAATAAAAGTAAATTTTGTTTTATTAAAGCTTTCCAACAGCAAGTGGTATAAATATGCTTTTGAAAAGGATTTTCACATATATATATATATATATATTTCCTAAGGCATTTTAAAATGAATTTAACGCAATAGACGTTGCAAAAGGCTTCTAAATATAACAGCATTCTTTTCATCCCTATATATATATTTATATGTATAGATATATACAAGGGCGGTGCTATATATAGAGAATTTAAAGGTGCCAAGTTCACTGTACATAATTTTAGGAGGGTTTAAAAAAAATTGAGCTTTTACGTACAACATGCAGATCTTGCTTATTATTTATTAATATCATATATAAATATTTTTATTGCATTTATTTATTAAACACTATACCATAAATCAGATCTGAGTTTGTATGTAAAAGCTCATTTTTAAACCACCTATAAAGTTATGTTTAGTAATCGAGGAAAAGCATGCACAATTTTTTTGCAAAGCTGTGTGACGTTCCATTTAATTAAAAAGCTATAAAAATTGGAGTATCTTAAATTATGCAGAGCTTCGGGACTAATGCCTTTTTATTTATACTCTAATAAAAACTTTTGATATCAACAATTATATTAAGATTCTTTTTGAAAACTAAATCTAAGCGTTTCTTAGCTCCTTTATGATTTTTTTGTCTCTGCCACTGTATAATCTATATTTATTATATATAAATTGAGAAACATGTAATTTATAACATTATATAGAATATATTTTAAGAATGTTAAAAATTTCTTTATTATTATAAATTTACATTGTGAACAACTTTCTCAGAACCATATATATGTATACAAAAATACATTAGATATTTTTTTGAGCATTTATAACATATTGACACGCAAAAAGAATATCAAAAATGTCTAACCAAAAAATGAAAATTATAAAAAATTTGAAAAAAAAAATTATAAGAAAACTTTCTTTTACTCAAAGAAAAGGACTCTTCTTTTTATTAACTTTAAAGCATTTTTTCCGCCGCGTCGGTCGCGAAATGCAATATATGCCATTTTCTAGCAAAAATTGGTTTTCTTACGATAAAGTTTTTCAATTGTAACAAATGAGAAATGTATGCGATGTCGCAAATATTTGTACAAAACTACATAAATTTTAAAAGAATTGCATTATAATTTCAAAATTGTAGTAAAACTGAGCGCACACAACTAGTTGGTAACTAAGCTGTTTTGCGTGTTCAATGGAGCTTGGATCTATGTTTTAAATAATTTTTAATAATATTTTAATTTTGTTTCTTATTAAGTTGTCGTATTTAATTAAATTCCATTAGTAATCAACAAGGATGATATAAGTAAGTATCTATATGTAATTAAATAATAATAAAAAATCGAATTTATAATTTATAAATCGTCCTTTTTCTTGTATCGCATTTTTGGTCTAATTAATTGCTGACGCAGCTAATGGTGATATTGAATTTATACAAAATACATAAGATGCGTATTATTTTGATGGTTCGTATACTTGTAAATAAAATTAATTTATTTTATATTTATTTAAGATAGAATTTAATATCATATATTTTCAAGACGAGCTTTCAGAATCTAATAAAATTACTCCTGGAATGAAAATTTATTTGTAAATTGATTTAAGTATAAAAGAAGAAACAATTGAAATAATTGATGAAAATATATACATGCTAAAAAAACATTTAAAATAGTTATATATAATATAAATAACTATTATATTATTACTTTATATATTCCAATTGATATTTAGAATAATTTTCATATTTTCAGCAAAATTAAATGTTTATATTAGCTGGTGTAGTATGCAGTGGCGGCTCGTGGTACATGAAAAGCTTGGGGCCCAAAATATTTGAAACCATTATATTATAACAAATTGTGATAAAAAGATTTGTAAGGTTTTATTACATGAAAACAAAATTGAAGGGCTCAGTGTTTAAGCATTACAAATATATTTTTCTCTCAAAAATACATTTATTGGACCGAACGCAACTGGACCTTATTACAAGCAAATAATAAAAACACTAATACTAGCACACAATTTTTATATAGAAAAAACTGATATAAAATACGACCCTATAATAAAACTGGCCCATTCAGGTACTAAACTATATATAACTGGTATAATTTAGTACAGCTTTATTTTATTAGTCGATTTTAGTTGATAATTTTGGATTAAGTCTATAATAATCAAGTATAGAGTTTATATCATTCAAATATAAACTTATTTAGTATTGATAGTTATTTAAGTTAGTTTTGAATATTTAGTATTTTATTTTAAATTAAATAAATCAAAAATTAAACAAATAAATTATTAACTAATAAAATATATTATTTCTTAGTTTAAACAGGTGGGGCAAGGCCCCATCGGACCTGTATGTAGAGCCGCCGCTGGTAGTAAATGGTGTTAAATTTTCATTTATATTGGTTTTTGTGTTCCGGTTTTCCGAATATATTTTTCACAAGTACTCGATATATGCGGAAAACCCAAATGTTGCCGCACATATATTTATATGTATATGTAGTTAGTGTAAGGAAAACCATAATAATATAATTGAATTTCCTTTTATTTTTATGTCCTGTCATGCATTCATATTGGAAAACGTTTTCAACAATATATTAGATTTTTTCGTATAAAGTAGTTAAAAAAAATGTTCTTTTTCAAACGTATATTGAAAATGTTAATTTAGTTTAAATTTTTTTAACATGTATTTTAAATTTAAAAAAATGAGTTAAATTAAAAAATTAAAAACCCTGATAGGTTAATATATAGTCGAGAGTTACAGTAAAAATAATTTTTTTTTAAATATAATTTAAATTTTGGGTTTTGTCACACACCAGAGATATTTAATTATGAACATTAATTCTTTTAAAAATAATTTATTAAATCTGAAAAAGTTCCAAATATCTGCATCTTATATGCGGTTACATAAAAAATTGATTGAAATATTAAATAGAATTTGACCGATTTCGAAACTTAAGTGTAGGACTTATAATAATCTTTATTGCTAAATTGAAAAGAATTTTCCATTGTAGCTAGAATTTTTTTATTATATCATAAAAAATAATATTCTCACTAAATCCATATACGGGAGGTTATGATGCCTTAATTCATATATTATAATATAAATGAGCTATATATAGAGAATATTTATAGAATCCTTTATATAACTAAGAGTCGTATATGCATATAAATATGATTATTTAAATAATTTCATCAAACATTCTATTGATTTAACAGACCTTCCGTAGAGCAAATGTTTATTGAATATATTTATTTAAAAACAACACATTTTTTAAATTGTATTTACCTACCTATAGACTATAGAATAGAGACTTACTATACAGACATTCGGGAAGGTATTTTGTGATGATGTTTGTTTTACAATTTTCGTATATCAGTACAGTTATTACTCTAAAAATTGCGGTGAAATCAATAAGAATTAAGCTTATGCACATATGATAATTGAACTTATTTTCTAATTTGTTGAGTTTTTGGCGTTTTTTAAACAGACATTTTTATTAAGTAAAAAATAGTATAAAGTAATGAGAAGTTTCTATTTTCGACAAAGAAAAGAGGCTCAAAATTTCAGTCCTGATAATGTTCATATTATATATTTTGTTTATCACAAATACCTATATATCACGCAACATACATAAATTCGTCATTATATATTACAAGAATATTATTAATATTTAAATAATTTTGTGTATTTTAACGAAAAAAATTTATAATATTTATGCAAAAGTAACGCAGCTCTCTATTACAAATAAAGCTACAAATAAAGCTCCGTAATAACGTCATAACTAATAAAGGCAGATTAAGCTGCATGCCACAGAAAATAATAATTTAACAGACACATCACGCCTAATAAAAAAATCTAAGATGGCGAAGTTATCCAAGATGGCGACTTAAACGTAAATTATTTTTATCTCATTTAAAAATCAATATATTTCATTGTAATTTCAGCACCAAGTGTAGGTAGCTTTATAATTTTAAAATTAAAAAAAATTAAAATACAAAATGGCGGCTTTATTCAAGATGACGGCTCTTGAGACCCTTCGCTCTGTATTTATCGTCATTTAGAAACCGGTTTTTATAAAACATTTTTTTTTATTTTTTAAGAAAATAACTAATAACATTTTTTAAGAAAATATATTATGAAAATGACTTTATAGACTTTTAAAAATATACTAATTAAAATTAATTTGGTCTATATGGCTGTACTAACTATACTTAGAATGCGAAAAACTGAAATAAATCGAGGTATTTCGGTGCTTATACAAATCGAAAGAAAAATACAAAATTAAATTAAATTTTGAATTATGTCTTTGTTGACGCAATAATAATTCGTAAATATGACACATTATACATATAATCATCAAAAATATATAAAACAGAATATTTTATGCATAACTTTTATATAATCTAATAATTAAAATAAGGTTTTATATCTATATGGAAATGTTGTAAATTTTATATATTAGACATTATCAAGATACACACACTAAAATATTTAGGTAATGAAAAGGGTTGATTAAACCTAATTAACTAATTAAAATTTAACATAAATTCCCTGACGCAGACTCAAAAAATTACGTTACACATATATAAAGGTGCAATAAAAAATATTAAATTAGTTTAGAAGTGGAATTTGTATGTACGTACCCTGAACCATATTACTAATATATATGTGTTCTATTCTTTATGTTATATTTTATACTAGATAAGCCTCACGGTGTAAATGTGCACAAACAAAAAATTTTCTATATTGTTTTTTTATTAAAAATAAATATGAACACTATATTGCTATAAACAATTCACTTACACTTACGTTACAAAGGCTTACAAATTTATAAATATTTGCTTAGAATACAAATTCTTTCGTAAATTCCAATTTTTTTTTTAAATAATTTAATAAAGTATTTTTTATTTGGACAAAAAAAATCTATGCATGATACCGATACGTATTAGTTTTATACCGTAGGTCCACCTGCAGTATGCATAATGTATATATGTATAAAAAACTGTGCATATACAATATAGTTGTAATTTTTTTCCATGATCTTATTTATTTATTTTAACTGTCAGTGGAGTCAGCCACACCGAAGTTTAACACGTATATAGGTCCGAAACAGTTATCACATTTTTGATGGGAACGGGAATAATTCACAGTCAAAATTTATTAAAAAATAAGTCCCTTCAACGATGACCGAATTTTCTGATAACTATATATTTTCAAATTTTTCATAATTTATTTTTGTAAAAAAAAAAAAATTTAAATTAAATTAAAAAAATTAAATTAAAAAAATTCGAGTTGGCAATACCTGGTGTATTATATGCGTTTTATAGTCGACTTACCAAACTCTATATAAATTATTCAACACGAATTATATTATATTTGCGCACATAGAATATTTAAATTACTTTAAGTCTTATTTATATATATTATATAGAATCGTATATACTTTTAAAAGTATATAAGGAAGGCAGTGACGAATATTCCTTATATGGCATCTATATCGTGCATCCGTAACCGTAAAACCAATAGTTATAATTCATTAAATATTTATTTTTTCTAGCAATCATACATTTTAGGTTAAAACGCACAAAAATCACTCAAATTCTCAATTTAAAATAGTGACTTGTCAAACTCATTACATGTAGCAGAAACACATTATAGCAATTATCCATATAAAGGGTTTTCCAATAAGAGGTGTTATTTTGAATAGCCGCTAGAAATGGAACGATGCACGCTTCATCAATGCATTGAATTTATTAAAATTCGCAAAATGGTGTAAATTTTGCAGTCACAATTCGCAAAACTAAAGCATTTTTGGGGCATTTTTGAGTCGTCGTGAAGCACTTTATTGGACCGCAATACAGAAATTGGTGGAAAAATTCAAGCTGTTGAGACAAATTAGTGATGTAAAGGTCTACGTTAACAGCCCAGCACCTCAAAGGTGGAATTGGTACAGCTATCGAGTACATAGTGCAGCCACTTTGCGATTTTGTTATGGCAAATTTCATGAAAGGGATATGGTCCTGTAAGCGTGGTCGATGATGATGATGATGATTTCTCTTTATTATAAAATAATAATCCGATCATTTATCTCAAAAAAATGTATTTTTCTTTGAATATCAAAATAACACCTCCTATTGGAAAACCTTTATATACACTTTTCATATTCTATTGTGTGATTTTGCATTTACAAGTTTTTTATGGTTTTTTTCTGAAATAATTTTTCGTATGAAATGAGAATTAATACAATTCATCATTTTATCTTTTAATAAAACTATACAAATAAATATGCTTCCCCGTTGAACATTTTTACTCGTCGTGCCTGAATGAAGGTTTAATACAATTTATTTAGAAATATAATTAAATAATTTTCTTAATAATATGGTACTTATGGGAAATAAAGATCTTTAAAGAAAAAATAAATAATAAAATTAGTCCACAAATTATAAATTTTTTATATATAAAATACAAAACAAACTTACCGAAAATGTCATAAAAATGTCGTCGAGATTGGAGATTGACACGGAGGTGATGCGATGAGTTTGAGACTGCGATCCGCATGATATAGTTGGAGCTTGCAGTTGCAATATTTTTTTTTCAAACTTTAGACAAAGCCATTTCGACCTTTTTTATTCCCAATTTTTTCGCATAAATATTATTGGAATTATTGCGGAAGTTTTGTGTGTAGTGCATTTCATCATTGTTGAGCAGCAGCTTTTTTACTATCAATTCCATATATGCCAAATATTTTTCTCATCATCACCCATATCATCAAAATGCCACGCACGAAAACCCTGCACACAGACAAACAAGCACTGCATTTTCTCAGTTTTTCAATAGTTTTTTTTTTTAATTTTGTGTGTGTGTGTAATTTTTCATCTTATTAAATTGTTGTTATTTTTTTTTGAAAAATGTTTTGTTATACGGTGGGTTTGTGGTGGGTGGATGGGTGGTTGGTTGGTTGAATGAAAGTTGTTGTTTGTGATTTGAGGGTGGAAATGTAATGTTGTTATTATATAATTTATATTTGTTTGTGCGCTTTCCACATGTATATAATATATATGAGAGTTACTTATATATATAGTTAATGCAAATTGAATCCAATTATGTTATGTTGTTTCGTTGGAATATTGTTGCGTTTTGTATAATGTTGTTTCATGTTTTTTTTTCTGTTTCTTTTATTTGTTTTTATATCAAAATTCATTTCATTTTTTTGCATGCGCTCAAAGTATTGTTATTATGCGAATTATATTTAAAATGCAATTTGTATATATACGTCCGTCCTGAATCGTGTTTCCCTTTTTTTCAATTTAGTTCAGAAAATGCAATACACATATTTCACATGATGTTAAATTTTCACAGTGATAAGTGATAGAACAATTTTATTTTATCGCACGAATTCGGTGAAATGCTACAGTAGAAATTGAACAGTATGTTCTTCTTTGCACTGAGTCGACATTTTATTGATTTCATGGTTTCACAAGGTTTTCAGTTAGTTGTAAAGCTGATATACACTTCCTATGTTTTCTAAATTACATAAGTCATAATTTTGCGAAATTCCTAACCTTATATTTTAACTTTAATCATAGGTTTAAAAAGAAATAATTTAAACAAAAATTGAAACTTAAAAATGCGGTATAGCTAAGGTTATTTGTAAAGACAAACCATTTGTTTATAACTTACTGTCACGGATATACAATTTCTTTTTTTTTATTGAGGCTAGTATGATCCATGTAGCATACTTAAAAATTTTCAAGAGACATATTCTTGTACAAAAGTGTCTCTTCTTATATATTTTATCTTTATTCTTTGACATTTTGACAGATTTACCCATTTTCGCTTTGACCACTCGTAACATAATTCAAAAATTTTCAAGAGACATATTTTTGTACAAAAGTGTCTCTTCTTATAAATTGTATTCTTTGATGTGCGTATTAGCTATAAAAATAGCGCAATACGTGAGCGGATGAAGCGGATCAATGATGCTTGACATATAGACAATAAAATATTTTCGATTTTGATTTGATTTGAACGTATTACATGCGAATACAATAAAAAAAACTGCGTTGCTAAATTATTATTTTTTTGTACTTTTCAATACGTTAGCATGAGAAAATTAGAGAAATCTCGTAATCGTTATGATTTTTTTTGTAAATATTTTCGTGTAATTTTAAGACGGAGAAAAAATTTAGTAAATCTCATAAATTTCGAAAAAAAAATGTATATTCATCAATTCGAAGAATATGAGTGACGACCATTTGAGCGCAAATATAGTAACGACACAAAATTAATCGCACTGTACAATTTTAAATACTTCTAAGAGGAAATTGACTTTTCTGCATACTTTGTGTGACAGTGATAACGAATTTCGTTTGATTGCCAATAATTATTTATAAATCTTTTAATAAATAATTACGTCACGCATAATCGAATAAATTTTTGCTTTTACTATTCATAAAAAATCGATATATTATATGGAGTTTGTATGAACATAGTACAAGCTTTAATTTAGGTCAAAATGGTCAAATTGTCGGGAAAACTAGAAAATAAAAAATGTCCGTCCGTCCATCTGTCCGTCCTCGAAATATTGTCTTCAGGAGAGTTTTACACCAGTGGACGGATTCGGTCAAAATTTGGTGGAGATAAGTTTTTAGTAATTTGTAGTTCTGGTATTGAAAGTCTCTAGGTCAAAGGTAAAAGAGGGCTCCCATACGATTTTGTTTCTTCTAAAAATGGCCGAAAAATATGAACATATAGAGAAAGTTTTTTTTACCAGTTAGCAGATTTGGCCAAATTTTTGAAGGGATCAGTTTGTTAGTAGTGCCATACTCCAGAATTTTATTTGGAGTCTCTAGGCCAAAGGTTAAGGGGGGCTCCCACACGACTCTTTTTTTTTTTTAAATCGACGATAAATATGAGCATATTAAGAAAGTTTTTTACCAGTAGACGGATTTGGACAAATTTTGGTTGGGGTCAGTTTTTAGTATAGTGCCTTACTTCAGAATTTTATTTGGAGTCTCTAGGTCAAAGGTTACGGGGGCTCTCATACGACTATTTTTTTGTATAAATCGCCGAAAAATATGAGCATATTAAGAAAGTTTTTTACCAGTAGACGGATTTGACCAAATTTTTATGGGAATGAGTTTTAGTGGTCCCATACTCTCGAATTGAATTTGAAGTTTTTAGGTCAAATTTTAAGGAGGGCTTTCATATGATTTTTTTTTTAAATATCCGAAATATATGAGCATATATAGAAAGTATTTTACTGGTAGACGGATTTTGTAAAATTTTGGTGGAAATGAGTTTTTAGTGGTCCCATACTCTCGGATTACATTTATAGTTTTTAGATAAAAGGTTAAGGGAGGCTCCCATAGATTCTTTTTCTAAAAATGATCGAAAAATATTTGTATATTATATAGAAAGATTTACCATTAAACAGGTTTGACTAAATTTTGGTAGTGGTCAGTTTTAATTAGTACTATATTGGATTTGGTGTTTTTAGGGCAAAGGTTAAGGGGCGCCTCCTGTAAGTCAAATATAAATTGGGCTCCTATACTATACTCTGGGATTCCACTTGGGGTCACTAGGTTAAAGACGAGGGGCATCTTATTTATTTTTTGTAAATATCTATTAGTGTAAACCTTTAGTTCAAAAGGGTGAACTTATGGAGCAAGTTTTGATTTGTGTCAGTTTTCTAATGATAAAATATAGTAAAAGCAGCATCCAAATTATACTGGGGGCTCTCGGACCGATTTTAATATATGTAAATAACCTTTTGCTCTTCATATATTATAGTGATCTGTAAATACATTTATGCGCAAAAAAATTTAGTAACTTAGTTAGTAGCACGTCAAATGATTTATTACATTAAATGTTTGCAAAATTTTAGATGTTCTTAAAATGAAGATGACTTTAATATTTTGCCTTTAATTTATTGAACTATATGTGTAAATATGCCTTAAAATTTGGTAGCCAAGTTGGTAGCACGTCAAATGATTTATTTCATTTAATATCTGCTAACTTTTAGATCTTAATTTTAAGTCGACTTTTCTTCGACCTTCAATACTATAGTGATTTATATTCAAATATATTTCGCCTAATATGTCCGTGTATGTTTATGGTTTTGAAAATTAATTATTTCGAACAGTGTTAATAAATATTTTAATTGAATTTTATGGTATAAATAATTTTATATAATTTGCATGCAATGAAATATAGATATATATTTTTTATATTTATATATTTTATATATATTGTTGTTTGTCTGTGTGCTTCAGGTATATTATATATATTTTTAGATGGCGTTTTTTCGTATCGTTTGCGATGTATTTTATATATTTATATATTTATATTTTTTTTAAATATTAAACTAATTTTAGTTAAAAATGTAAAAAA
>JANSTW010047480.1:0-13169 GCA_027564275.1 Diadocidia ferruginosa
TCAGATAGAATAAAGGGTAAAAATGGTCCCTATGCTCCCTCGCTTTGGAGTAAAGGACACGATGATGATGATGATGATGTATATTTCTAGAGTATTTCTGATGATGTCCAAAATACTGGACGAAACGTCAAATATTTAATCAAATTCAAATAAGTTTTTGTTGAAAATAAAAATATTTATTTTTAATAAATTAGAAGATCGCTGGCTCGAGAAAATCATTTAGAAAATATAAAAATTTAGTGATACTGGGAAACAAGATGTGAAAATAAATTATTTTCTATATTTTAGACTTACTAAAACTCTGCATTTATCATCATCGTCGGTTCTTTTACTCCAAAGCGAACATATATAATATATATAATGGCCAATTTAAACCATTTTCTATCTGATATTATCGTTTTTATTGACGAGATTGAGAATTGTCAGAAACTTGTTCAGGTCATATTTTTATATTATATATGACGAACCCTATATCAACGATCACGAAGCTCAATATTAAACAATAAGACATCGATAATTTTTTGGTAATATCGATATAGATATCTGCTGTATTTTAAGGAAATACTGTAAAAATTCAAACTATGCTTCCGCAATCATTATAAATTATCCAGGAATCCTAAAAGGGTTTAATTTTATTTTTAAAAACGGTTCAGCTATAAATTCAAATAAAAAATTCGCTAACTCGAAAGATTACTGATTGACATAAAATTTTATCGTATATCGATCAGAAACCTAAAGGGATGTCTGTCAATTTAAACAAGCTGAACTCATTACCGATTTACTGAAGTCACACGAACAGATTTTGTTGTGTTTACTTTAATTCTGCATTTTTTTAACCAAAATATCAAGGTTAACTTGTAACAACGTAGATGCTGAGTACAGATTCACATCACGTGCCAAAATAGCAGTATCATCAGCAAACGTAGCAATTGTTATTTGTGATATTTTTGGTAAGTCAGCTGTATACAATAAGTATAAGATTGGATCAAGAACGCTACCTTGTGGGACTCCAGAAAAGGATAGGAAACAAATTAGTCTGCTCATCTTGATACTTAACGAAATAGCACTTATTTTCAAGATATGATTTAAGTATTTGGTAAAAATGATGTGGCAATTTTTTCTTTAATTTTTTTTAAAACAATCCAACGTGCCAAACTTTGTCAAATGCTAGAGATATGTGGAGGAACGCAGTTAAGAAATATCTTTTCTTTTCAAAGTCTTCATAAATTTTAGGCACTATTCTTTGAACTTGTTCCGTAGTAGCATGCTGTTGCCGGAACCCAAACTGATGATCAGGAATGAGTTGTTTGCTGATTAGTGTATAGGTCTCAATCTTTTTAGAAGAAGTTTTTCAAGTACTTTGGATAAAGTAGGCAAGAGACTGATAGGCCGATACGATTACGGGTCTATTGGGTTTTTACCCGGCTTATTGGTCAAAATTATATGTGCTACCTTCCATTGATCAGGAAAGTAACAAAGTCTGAGGACATCAGTGTCGTAAAAAATTACTTACATCTTTATTCACTTTTTAGGTAATTCTTTTAATTATTGTATAGTTAATGAGATCAAATCGTAACGCCTTTTTGTGACTTAAATCCTTAATTATCAATTTTACTTCACTGATTTTAAAATTCCTAATCGGAAAATCCATTTAAAAAGGCTTATCTAAGAATTTAAAAATTTCAGTATCTTCTTACTCTGGTGTGTTGTAGAAAATAGTGTGAACACTGATTTTAGATATGATTTGCAAATACAAGTGCACATTTTTTGAATTGGGAGAACATTCTGTTGAGGTTGCTTTAGTTTCTTTGTTGCTTTCAATAGTGAACAGTCCGTTGTGTCCATTGATGAGAGACCTTCTATGTAATTTTGAATGGACAGGTGATCTTGTTATATTTATGCCAACGTTTTATGAATTTGCGTTTTTCGAAAATATTAAGTCTGATATTGATTGGACAGTCTTGCTTAATAACCGCTTCTATATTTTCAGGTGTTGCTTAATATGCTGCTTTTTTAATAGTTATCCAAAATTGTAGCAACGGATCGTCAAGTTCCTCAGGATTTTTTAAAGAAACATTACATGATACTAATAAAATATTTACTTTGTTCGATCTCGAGTGTCAACAAATTTAAAAATGTAGGCAGATAGCTGGGATGGAATCCTCATAATATTGCAAAAATATTCACTTTCCGTTGATCGATTAGCCTCTTCCTAAATTATTACATGATACTGTTTTATTGAGAATTGTCGAGGCTACTAAATATCTAAATGTTCACCAAAACTTTTTTCTTCGGATGGACATGAATATTCATCATTATGAGAACGCACAGACGGAATCCTAAATCTCTGGCCAAAGTTTAAAAAATGAAGATCCGTTTACGGGGTTCTAACGGTTTGGGTTTAGGTTGAGTAATTTTCCAAGGTTAGAGATTGATCTATTGTTTAATAAAAACAACAATAAAATTCTACGATTTTATATTCTTCTTAATATATACGCCACCGCTAATGGTGCAATAAAACATCTCGCGAATTCGTACACTTGTATCCGTGGTATTATATTATATATTATCAGTCAGGCTCGTCAATGTAATTTGTTGGTAAAAAAATCTTTGTTTGATTTTAGCTGGTAGAACTGGTATCGTATGGCTCAAAAAAAATATAATATAAATAAAAGACCATACATTTCTTCTCATACTGCCAAATGCTTTGGCCATTCTGATGAACTAGCAGGAAGTAGGACCTGTCTGCATGCTTAATGGTCAATGTGATTAATTTTATTATTAATTATCTTAATCTTAAATGTTCCATAGATCTTGTGTACAAAAAAAATTTTTTTTTAATGATATTATCTAATGTTTGATTTACACATATAATTTATAGCAATTTACTAAAATAAATATTTATATTTTACTATACGCAAAAAATTATGATAATCTCTTAAAATTACACTCGTAAAATATCTTTTTCAAATAATAATATAATTAATCATTTGATTTAATAAAAAATTGTATATATTATATACTCGTGTTAATATATTTTCTTATTATTATTGAGCCTACGCGGAGGATATTAGAGTCGTAAATTATAAATCGGAAAATTAAGTTTACTATATAGGTATGTAAACAATAATTTGTTTTAAACTTTTAAATTTAATTTATTGTGTACACAAATTATCAGAACTGCAGAGGCGAGTCGATAAATTTCAATCAAATTATTTTCAAATAAATATAATTTTTCGATATTTATTGCTTTTACATTAAATCATTTTATGTATTTATTGATACAGACTTTTATTGTCTCAGATGGTAATGGTAACTACTAACTGTTTTAAAATTTTCTATCACTCCACTTGTTTCACAAATATTTGAATGTTCGTATAATTTTCTTGATCATAATAAATATGTATGACCTGTTTCAAGTCCAATTAATCTCTTAGATTTATCTATACCAAGCTATTTTTTCAGGTTTACCTTTTGCATTTAATTAAACTTTTAATTTCATATTCATCTAACCATTTTGCCCAACATTCATTTTTAATTTTTAGTCATTTCTAATGAAAACAAAAACCAATTTACAGATAAAATTAACAGCCCAAATTAAGTGAAGAAATCTTGAAAATAAGAATAATTGTAAGCTAGTGCGCTCTAGAAACGCAATGCTTGGCGGAACCAACTCAAACAGTCGCTTTAATGCCCAAACAACGATACCAATTCGACTAAGGGCAGTAAATGGATTTCAAAATCGTTTCAATGATGTTGTCTATTGTCCACCGCTAGTCAAACATGACGATGAATCAACAGCGGTGGTGTATTTTGGCGGCGATGTACAGGTAAAATATTTAATGTTTTTATTTTAAAAAAATTAAGAAATCGCTCTATAGTTAATTTTGGATATTTTTTTTTAAATAAATCGTAAATCAGTTCACAATTTTTTGATCTGAAGAAATCGCGTTTATTAAAAGTTAATAAATTAATTTTCGTTAATCCGTATCTTTTGCTGGACAGTTGTCTCTTCGTATATAGCTTTATGGCATATAAATATAATATTTTCACATAATAATTAAGAAAAAATTATGATAAATAAAAATGTTAACCGTTTTTTCTTAACCCATTAAGGTCCAGCTTATATTTTTTTTTATTTAATTTGAATAAATTATAGTTTTCTCTTTGAGAAAAGAATGGCTTTTATAATCTAAGAATTTTTTTGAATTCAATTTAAACAGAAGTTAAGTAAAAACATTTGAAAATCCCATATATTTCGGTTGAATCGAACATAGTCCGTCCTTGATGGGTTAATACTTTCGTAATTGATAATATATTTATCAAGTGACAAACTGAAAATAAACAATTCTATTTCATATGTCTGTACGATTGCGAAATATTTTTTCACAATGAACTCTCAGCGAAAGATGAAAAAACGTAAAGTTTTTGTGCGCGCACAATACAACTTTTGGCACAAATCCTAAAATTGTCTCTTAATAAAATTATAATTTTTTTATTACACTCCTCACGATGTCACCAAGAACATCATATTTTGATTTAGCTTTTTGAAAGAAACTATTTATAATGTTTAAATGAAAATGTTTTACTTTAACCAAATGTTTAATAGGATTTTACCGAAAATATGGAAACAAATCGTGACAGTAAGAGTTATTTGAAATATAATTTAGAAAGTACGGCCCTATTGCTGCGAAATGGATTTCCAAAGTCACACATAATCGTCATAAGGCCATGTCGAATGGAATTTAAGACGTTCAGTTGTTTTGATAATTTCGTGCGGGGCAATAATGCTGGAGTTCCGGATCACACGCCAATGCATCATTCATTACAACATTTAGAAAAGTATTTGAAAAAATAAATTATTTAAAATTTCTATAAATAAAACAATTTGCTTCTTTCAATAGGCTATTGCAAACAATATCACAACGATTACTAAATTTAAATCAAGTTGCTTCGACCTCATCTTCATCATCTTCCACAAACAATGTAACGGCGGTGGCAGACACATCTCAGGAAATGGACATTGATATTTTACAAGTTCAGGAGACCGTAACGGTTGACACAGACGGCGCCATAGTATTTCCATGCAGCAAAGACGTTGACTCGTCGTGCAATTCTATCGAAGTAATTCCAACCGATTTGACGCCAGATCTTTTACAGGTAAATTTTTTTTTGGAAGAAATGCAGTAAATCTAATTTAAATCAAATAGGGCAAAGGTACCAGTGATTGACACCTGTTCCAATGATTGGCACCTTTGTCATGTTAATAGAAAAATATAATTTAAAAAAATATATTTACGGCTTTTATATATCATGATGATAATATTGTAAAAGCCGTAAATATTTTTTTTAAAGTAGAATTCAGTTTTTTCTATTTAAATTCAGAAAGCGCCAATCATTGGAACAGGTGCGAATTGCCAATCACGAGGGGGTAATCACTTGAAAATATTTGTCCTACTGACTTCCATGACTTTCACATGACTTCCATATGAATTCCATGATTTCCATAGAGGTAGTTTTAGAACTTCCACATGCAAGTCCCCATTAGGTTAATCACTGGTACCTTTACCATTCTTGTTTTCATTTCTGGTTGAAGTATTCAATAGATCTTCTCTATGGCTTCTCTGAACAACGTTTATTCAGGAAGATTTGGCGCTCGGAGTCTCGCTTTCGGATAATTTGAAGTTAAAATACTGAAAATGTAAATTCAAGTTAAGGGTATGGCGACTTAGGGGTCCCTTGAATTACGTTTGTTCGAGGAGTTTACGATGCTCTATTCTTTTCGAAAGAAGCGACTTGCAAAAAATTGCTATAATCTCTACTTTCAATTTTAACCGACTAAAGAAAAATTAGAATTGACATTAGAGATTAAGATTTAATGCAAAGGTTGTTATAGTTTGTCACCCCACAAGGGATGCTATTTTGTAAGTAGTGAATTTCCATTTATTTCTTATTTATAGTTTAAGCTAAAATCGAGTAGTCAAACTTTGTCCAGTGGAAAAAGTCAAATCACCGAAATTTCGGCTGAAAAAAATATGTTGAATAGATTTGTACCCTTTTCTGTCGGCCAAAATTTTTCTGCTCCATTTTAGCTCGAATTTAAAACTTTACGATCTTTAATTGACAACATTTAGACCAAATTTTCTAAATCATCTGTTTAATAAGCTAAAAGCCTTCGTACGCTGTTCGATATCCGGTGAAATTTAACATGCAAATTGTTAGAAACAGTTTCGCATGCGTGAAAACTCGAGTACCAGCTTTTGCTTGAACAGCGGAAAGGGAGTTATGTAGAAATATCGTTCAAATCTAAACCGAAATGGATAGAGTACTGATTGGCGCTATTGAAGCAAATTATTGCAATTTCTCAATTTTTAAACGAAATATTTTTTACACTAAAATGCACAACTTTTTTGTGAACATGTCGAGGCCACATTTACACTTTTTTTAGTTCGAAGAGTCCTACAAATTGCCATTTTTGAAAAAAACTTGAGAAAAAATCATTTCCTTTTGTTCTTCTTTTCATTCTATTTTTTCTTTTCTTCTGCCTTTTCTTCTTCGTTCGCTACTTCCTTCTCTTCTTCCATTTATTTCTTCTATTCTGCATTCTTTTCTTCCTTATCTTCTTCCCTCTATTAATTTCTTCTTTCGCTTCTTGCTTTTCTTCTGCCTTAAATTTTTTCGTCCTCTTCCTCTTCCGTCTCATTTTTTACTTAATTTTCTTCTGCCTTTTCTTTCTCTTTTTCCTTCTCTTTCTTCCCTTCTTCCTTCTTTTCTTCCATCTTTTGTTCCTTATCGTCTTCGCCAAATGTTTGCTAAAATCTGACGATTTTTTTGAATCTATTTCTTTGACTCTTATTTTCTTTTTGAACTTCTTATTCTTTCTGCGTCCTCTTCCTCTTTCTTTTGATTCTTTGTTGGATTTTCTTTTGCCTTCTCTTCTCCCTGCTCTTCTTCCATCTCTTCTTACGTCTCTTCGTCATTCTTTTCTTTCATCTTTTGTTCATTATCTTCTTCCCTTTGTACTGTTCTTCTTTCGGTTGTTGCTTTTATTCTTTCTTTTCTAGGCTTTTATTATTAATTTTTTTCTGCCTTCTCTTCCTCTTTCTCTTTTTCCTTCTCTTCCTTTTCTTCTTCCATCTTTTGTTCCTTATCTTCTTTTCTTCTTTCGCTTCTTTCGTTTAATCTTCCTCCACTTTTCTACTTCCATCTGAAAAAATGTCTTTGTTAAAATCCTGTGATTGATGCTTATTTTTTAATTTCCAATTCTTTTTTCTCAATCCTCTTTTACTCTTTCTTCATATTTTCAATTCTTTTTTTTTTTTTTGCTAAAATCTGACGTTTTAATTGAGTCTATTTCTTTGACTCTTATTTTCTTTTTGTACTTCTTATTCTTTCTTCATCCTCTTCCTCTTTCTTTTGATTCTTTACTAGATTTTCTTGTCTTCAAACCTTTATTATTCATTTTCTTTTGCCTTCTCTTCACCTATAATATAATATGCCAAATTTAAGTCACACGAATTTAGCGGTTTGAAAAAAGTAATTTAAATGGGAATAAATTACATAAAATTATTTTATCTGATGTAAACACTTTTAGTGACCAATAGAACAAATTTACAAATTTTCAGCGCAATCGGTTAAATGGTTTTCGATTTATAGTGTTAATAGTGCTTCAGACAGACAGACACATTCATTTAATTATTATTATAATTCAGCCTTGTTTCTTTACGATAGATAGTGTGAAATATTTCCCTTTTTATCTACGCCCAAATATTTTGGCAGGTTCAGCTATTTATAAATTATAATTTTTTTTTCAGGCTGCAGAAATTCAGCCATCCTTAACGGCAGCCAGCTCATCTGACATAGTAAATGACATACTAATCGATCCGATGTGGTGGCGAGATAATCTCAATTTAGATAAATGCAAACTAACATTAATCGGTTTTAGCAAGGGCTGTGTTGTATTAAATCAAGTGAGTAAAGTAAAACGACTAATCGGTTTGTATTTTTTGAATGCAAATTTTAAAAGTAAGAAAATTTTGAAATTAACAAAACTTTTATTTGATTTTAGTTTATCTATGAGTTTCACTATTTAAAAACTCTGACGCCCGACGACAGTACCATGATTCGACTGTTGTCACGCATCAAGGAAATGTATTGGCTAGACGGTGGCCATGGTGGTACGAAAAACACATGGATTACGTCCAGAAGTTTACTCGAAACATTAACGAGACTTAATATTAATATCTTTGTTCATGTAACGCCATATCAAGTGCAAGACGATCGACGCCCATGGATACGCAAGGAAGAGAAATCTTTTACCGATTTACTGCGCCGGCTAGGCGCCCCCTTAACGCGATGTCTTCACTTTGACACTTCAGTAGCTAATCTATATACACATTTCGAAGTGTTGCAGGTTTTTCGGCAACCTTGCCCGCAACCGCCTCCGGTACACATAAGTCCTCAAAAAGAAGACGCCGAAGAAAAGTGACAAAAATTTGAAGGTAAACTGGTGAATGTTTGCTGAGTTTACCGTTCAACTATCGGACAACAATTATTATTTAAGTATTTATTTAAATGATAACAATATTTTTAAAAAATGCTGCAAAAAAGATTTTACACTTATAATTATATTTAATATTCTTTTGTGATTTTTTTCTCTTTGAGTTTTGTATACGCCGCGTGTTTTTCTGTTTTTTTTTTAACAAAAACACCTCTACGTTTTATTTTACATCAATTATAATTGTTTATTTTTCAAACAATATAATTGAATATTTTTAAAGATATAACTTATAACCTCGATAAAATATAATACATAAATATATTTTTTAATTTTAAACAAAAACTGCTATAAAACTACAAGTAACTATAAAATAAATAATTTATAATAAACTACAGAGATTTTTTTTAATAATTAATAATTTAAAATTATAATTATTGTTAAGATGAACAAACAAACATAAAAAAAACGAGCAGAATATAATATATGTAAATACTATTTTCTTTTATATATTTTAATATAAATAATTTAATATTTATATAATAATAATTGGCTTAAGGAATTTTAAAACAGATAACTTTTTAGAAATTATAGATCTACATAAATATATTCGTCGTATATGTTTTGTAAATTTATCGTGTCTGCATCCATTTTACACTACACTTTTTTGTACATATTATATCTCCTTATGGTGACCGGACATAACACCCAAAGACATACCGCCCAAATGCTTTACAAAGCTTAAACCGCTAAAAAAGATAAAATATCCCTTCAAAAAATTTTAAAATAAGCGATGGTTTTATATATTGGCTGCCATGATTTTTTAGAATTATAAAAAAAAACTTGGTATAGCGGTTGGGTGTCTTTGAATGTTATGCCATGTCACCCTCCTTATGTTCCTGTCAAAAAAACTGACTTGTAAAAAAAATTTATAAAAAACCAATTAAAAATAAATTGTAAACGCAAGAAATATTTATTAATATTTCAAAGTGTGTACTTCGAAAACTGTTTTTTACACAAAAATATAAAAGGATATATTATGTAAAATCCATGTAGTGTAAATTGGTTTTAACAAAAAATTTGGTCAGTCTTTTTTTAAAATACCAAATATTTATTTGGTAATAAAATTAGTAATTATACTTTAACTGCATTTATATCTAAAATCAATATTGTATATAGATTTATATGTTTAACCATAGAATTGAAAAGCCAGTGATTTTATCATAATACAAACATATGTCTTCTAAGTACTATTTCTAATTATAATTTTAAAACTAAAAATCAACAAAATCTATTTTATAGTTTAAAGCCATTTTTAGTTTAAAAACATAAAAAACAAAAACAATTTTTAATGATTTTTAAAAAAGTATAACAAACAATTAAAAGTTTAGTTTTAAGCAGGCTGTGGAGTGGGCAAAGTTTTTTTAAAAAAGATTCTGACTACCGATTTGCATAAAATGTCTTACCGACTTCGACATCCCACTAAAGACTTGAACATCCCACTAAAGACTTGAACAAAAACGTCAAGATCCCAGAAAAGAACTGATGAAATAAAGACAATTTCCATCAAATCTCAAGTTATGTTATTACAAACTAAATAATTTCGTCAAATTGTAAGACATAGAAAATGCACATGATTTTATCAAATTTACTTAAATTACATTAAATCTCCTTAATGTCATGAACGCAATAAATAGTTTGGTGTTATTTTTAATTTTTCGTAATTTATCCTAGGCTTTCGCAAAAAACTTTCAAAATTGAATTGAAAATTCTATACGTTTATCAATTTTAATTGATTTATTTTAAGAGTGCAGTTTCTCTGCTTTAAATGTCCCCTTTTTATAAATTCAACTCAACGCTAAAAAATACGTAAACAATATTTTTTGTTTATTTTCTCGTTTTTTAAGATTGTTAAACCAAATCCAAATTACGCACGATACAAATAATAATTTTCATTAATTTATTTATGATGGTTACAAAATTATCTAAGTTATCAATTTAGATAATTTTTTGTAGTTAATATGTCATAGAAATGATAAAACAGAAAATTTTAATTTTAGATTTTTTTTTGTTGTCTTGTTTAGAATTTAAAAACAAAAAAATCATATTTTATGTATAAACAAGGACAGAATTCTTCATATAATTAAGTGCCTGATGAGGCTGGCAAAAAACTAGCGAAATATTACACGAATAAATAAAGAAATTCCAGAGTTATAATCATTTTTATCATTTTTATCACTTATTAACTGCAAAAAATTATCTAAATTGATAACTTAGATAATTTTTTAACCGTCATAAATTTAAACAAAGGGTTGAAATTTCTACAATTATCGCAAGATAATTGATAGAATCTCAACATTACAATTTTTATTAATATTAAAAATAAAATAGCAATTATTTTGTCTGTTTTTGACAATTCTATAAATAAATAATTCTTCAAAATCTATAACGTGTCAACTAAGAAATCTGTGCACCAGACTGATTTTTTTTTACAATGCCCTTGAAAAATTCATAATTCCATCAAATTCTCGTTAATTTCGATGAAGTTACACTAAAAACCTAACGAATTTAAAAATTCTTTTTAATTAAAATTAAATAACAATTCTATATTTGTTTTCAATAAATTTCATTCAAAGCTTAGAACAATGGTTGTTCTGTGTTCAAGAGATCATGAGTTTGAATCCTCAGTTTTATTCAAAACAATAATTAGCTTTGTATACATGGCAAAAACCATGTATACAGAGACATGTCGACGAAAAAAAATTATAGCTAAAAAAAGCTTCCACCGACAAACATATCGCTATAGTCTATGTCGATTGCTATGCAAAATTAAATTTGATCGTGGAGACATAGAAAAATGCAGCGGCAAAACAACCGTGTAATCATCTGTAATATAAATTGTTTTTGCTATTAATTATTACCTTTAATTCTTGAGTGCTGATTATTAAAGATATTGCCGTCGTTGCCAACAGATACCCACACCAAAAATTATGAAATGCTGAAAAATATTAAAAATTATTCCATTTATTGTAAGTCGAAAGTCAGGAGTCAGGAGTTAAATTAAACCGACTACGATTGTTTAGAAATATAACTGACTTCCCAACTCCGCAGCGTTGGTTTTAATATTTCGATAGCCCAACTCTAATAATACGTAACATAGGTACCTACTTTTGTTAAAAACATGATTTTCGGATTCAATGAAAAAATGTTCTCAGTCTTGGAAATAAATTTATTTCTTTTTCGTATGTTCTTCTGGATTTTGTCGGAATGGTTAGTTTATCAGTTAGGTTTTAATAGAATTTATAGGGCCATTGACTTTTAATTGGTTTTGAATTATATTTCTTTTACTTAAAAATTAATCGTCCCAATTTCGATTAATTATTTATATTTATATGTGCACAAAGAAATGACTTTTGACCCATAACCATTGTCTTTATATATTTAGTCAGAAGTCACACAATGAGAGAAAATTTCATAGGCGACATCTTTGGGAAGATAAATTAAACATTGAAATTTGTATAGAAAATTCGATGTTTAATTTAGCTTCCCAAAGATGTCGCCGCTGAGATTTTCTCATTGTGGGACTATATATAAAAAGACAATGCCATAACGCAACTACTTAAGCTCAATTTACACTGCACCTTTTTTAACATAGGTCACCTTATGTTTGTGTCTAAAAAACAGACTTGTAATGACAAATTTAACAAAAATCTATTTATAATTGATAAAATAAATTCTGAAAGCAATAAATATTCAAAAATATCTTAAAATTAGTGCCCCGGAGACTGTTTTTAGACACAAATATAAAAAATCACATGTTAAAAAGGTGTAGTGTAAATTGAGTTTTACTATATAATTAATATAACATAATTGAGTAAACACAAAATTTTAAGTTATTTTAAATCTTAACTAAAAACCTATTAAATTTATGATAATAAGAAAATAATATTGTAAAGACTTTTTAAGTAAAAACAAAAAAATTGCGTGTTGTGAAAAAAAATACTATTAAATAGAAATGTGTAATAAAAGGATGATTAATGAATACGAGCAAAAATGTTTTAAGCCGACAACCAAACGAACAAAAAACATTGTTATATATTTGGTGAGATCACTGTGCCTAATCGCAATATAATTGATAATACTTATACTAAAATGCCAAGCTATGAATTTTAGCGTAAATATGTTTTATATGATTGATATTAATAACAGCGATAATTAGAATGATTTTTTGATCACCCCTTTAAATTTTTGCCCGTATCCATGAATCATATTACGTAAAAAATGTGTACGTACCACATTTATCTCTCTATATCTATATATAAACATCTCTGTATGATAATAATAAAATAAATGTAAAAACAATTTGTTTATCTCTTAAAAAAAAGTCAATTTAATGATAAGTTGTAAAATAAAAATATATATTAAAGTAGATGCGAATTTGTTCGTCGATTTTGTCTATTTAATTATACTTTAAGCAAAAAAAATATCTTTAGTCTTAAGTATAAATTAAGAGAAATATATTAAACTTAGTAAAACAATTAATGTTTCCAATCGGCAGTTGTTGCTAATAACACCGTGTTACAAAATCGGAAAAATTGAATATACTTTTCAAGTGTCATAGCATTGGTTGTAGGTCTGATTGAGTAAAACACGACCTCATATTTAAAATTTT
>JANSTW010047491.1:0-13166 GCA_027564275.1 Diadocidia ferruginosa
AAAATTATCAAAATTTATGGTTAAATTATATATAATATAATTTTAAATGTCGATTTGTTGTTAAAATTTCACACAAATTTTATCGAGGGTGGTGTATTTTTGTTTACACATAGATTTTTACAGTCTCGCGCAATATCCATATATATATAGCAGCTTATATATACATATATATATATATTTAAAAATAGAAGACCAATTTAAATATTATATAACTTTAGGGTATATATTAAATATATATAATATTTATACATGTATATCAAACATTATATTATTATCGATTAAAATATATATATTTTATAAAATTTAAATTTAATTTTGACTTTTTTCACATTTATATTTCACAAAATTTATGCCGCCAAAAGATTATATTTATTAATATTATTTTTTTATTTTTTATTTTATTTTTGTGTTTAATAATTTGGTATTCAAAATATAAAAAAAAATCCTGAAACATTTTGCGGAATGGGAATACAACTATATAGGTACTATGTAGATGTTTTTCAATATATTTCTATATAGACCAAAACGGAAAACAAAAAATAATTTTAATAAATCATTTTGTTCCCAGTTGACAGTTATTGGCGGGTATATATAGAACGATGTAGGATAGGAGTTTTTGTATAGATAGATTCGCATGTTCAGGCTTAATAAAAAAAAATTAATGTAAAATAAACTATTGTTGTTAAATATATTGATGAGAACCATTTCTTTCAAAACAATTTCTAGATATTATTTCTTAAGAATATACGAAAGGTGATTAATTGTTTTAATTATTCATTTAAATTTAATTTAAATATTTATTTTGTATATGAAAATATAAATAACACAAACAGATATAGGTTCATCATATATGTAGTTTAAAACTCGCTCCATTGATCATTAAAAAATATGGCTGTGCGAGTTGCTTACAACACTCCACCTTTGATATAAGTATCAGATATAAAAAAAGGTAAATAGTTCTTATGCTCCCTCGATTTGGAGTAAAAATCGTGTCTTTTGATGATGATATAAATTATAAATCATAAATATAAAATATATTTTAAATTTTGGAACACAGGCTAATCGGTCAACGAAAAGTGAATTTTTTGTAATATTATTGGCTCTTGCTATTCGCCTGAGCCTTTAAAGAGTTTGATGAGTCCCTTCAGAGAGTACCAAATATACTCATTCCTTGAATTCAATTAAGATTTCAAGTAGGATATATGTAGTTCGAATTTTTACAAGAAACAAACCAGAATAATATAAACAAATTATTTTACTTAGTCTAAATTTGAAAATTTAAAGAAAAGTATTTAAACAATGTGCTTTCAAAAATCATTTTTATTTTTATTAAACGCAATCTCATATAACAATATTTTAGAATTAAAGCAATAATGGATATAATACTGATTTATTATGTGATATAATACTTAATGTTTATATTGTCCATATTTACCCATATATACAACATCACCGATAAATATTTTATTTTCTACAGCTTAGAAATGGAATGAATATATTGTCACTTATTACAAAGAGCTGTATATTCCACATCATTATTTATAGACACGACCATATACAATACAATATAGAACCCATCCACAATCCACATAATATATATCAATATTTATTGAAGCGAAATAACTATTCTAAATTGCCATTTGTATAACATATATTTATAGCAATATTATAATATAATACAATTTGCTATCCAACGAATCAATTCATAAAATTATATACATATAAGCGATATAGACAGTTTAAACATTATTTTCTCTATATAGTTAGTCCTTAATGTAAACCAAGACTTCGTGCTCAGAGAAGAGCTTTTAGTATGCAGTTTTTAGTTTTATTTTATTTTGCAACAATTATATTTCAATTTAACTTAATTTATTGAAAAAATATTTTTAAATTGAAAATACAACATTTAAAACAAAATAATATACTGTTTCGGACCTTCACCTTTGTTTTCAGAATGGCTAAGGAACTCCATTTATATATAGTGTTGTTGTTTAAAACCAATTTGTAGAAATACAAATAACCATATTCCAGTGACATTGAGTAATAATATTATTTTTGTGTATTATTAAGAAGCATTTCAATTCAACAAATTTTCTTAATAATGAATGATAATATTATTGAAATATTAGTTTTCAGCTGTCGTTTTGTATGACTAAATTGTACTAACTGTATTAAACAATTAAAAAAGCTTTCAAAAAATGTATATAGGATACATTTTACTATGTACAATAATATATCAAATTTACATGTATAGCTGAAAGCTATATCGCAACATAATAATAAACCGAAAAGCGCATATCCTTTATATATAATAAAATATCGAATTTCAAATCGGCGTATATTTGGCTATAAGATAGTATAGACGAGAATATAGAAATTTGCAATGTAAATGTAATAAAAGTTTGATTATATGTATATTATGTGCAAAGGATTGGCCTATTATATTTTATAATATTATGTTGCTTTATTTACTAATCAATATCTAGGATGTATACAACAAATGTTTGTTTATTTATATACAAGTGCATTTATCTAATATAATATTGTTAGATGCGGTTTTTTCTACACAATTTTATTATACAATAACAGTTTATATAATTGTACATATATTTACGTATATAAAATTGTAAAGTTCATTCCGGGTAAACATAATATTATGTTACAAAACACATTTTGTTATTTAACACACAACAGTGTCAACTGTCAAGTCGTAGTGCCAAGAAACAGTGTCTCTATTAAGATTTAAGGTAGACTCTTTAATTATGTAACACTAAATATACACGCCGAGTGCTATTATAATATTAATAATTTTATGTTTAATGCCCAATTTACACTACAAATTTATTCACATTCGCCTAAAAAATAGACTTGGAAGTTGGAACATAAAATTGTAAAAAAATCAGTTTTAATTTGATAAAAAAAATTGTAATGCAAAAAATATTAAACAATATGTTAACCCATTTATGACTAACAATGCAATTGAACTTTCGTTGGGATATTGTTTCATAATAGTGCCAAGGACGATTATCGTCACCCTAAAATCCATACCTAGAATTATGTGTTATGTATAAAACGATAACGATTTTTGTTTATTAAAAATTACTTCTTCCAATGTCTAACGTGGCATATATGCAACAGAATGCCCAGTCACAGACAATGGCGGAACTTTTTTTTGCAATTTTCGATTTTGTAGCATATATATTATTCTCTCTAAATTTATTTTTGCATCCTCGTCAGTCAATAGTAGGGTTGCCAGACGTACTCCTTTGAGACCGCTTGTACTCCTTACTCCTCCAAACGTAAATCTCCTTTGGTATTGGCTAATATTCATTTTGACAAATGTGACGTTTTATTTTTTATTAATTTAACAAAAAAAAAACGCACTTTGCGTAAATTTCAGATCATAAATTTAATTAATATATCACTGAGTTAAAATACCTTAAAGGTCTAAATTCTGTGAACGTTCATATTTTGCTGTATTGTAGATGTCAATTGTTGGTGGGGGAACGTTGTCACAGCGGAAAAATACACTGTTTGGCATCTATTTTTTTGCTGTAGTTTATCTGTCAATTGTTGGTGGGAGAACGTTGTCACAGCAACAATTCACAGCTAAAATACAGCAATTTTTTTAGCTGTATTTTAGCTGTCAATTATTGCTGGGCGAACATTGTCACAGCTAATAAAAATACACCATTTGACAGCTATTTTGTTGTATAAGAAACAATTGTAAAATGTACTTCTGAAGCTCTAGATCGGGTATGAGAAAAACGTACTTTTCGTACGCTTCATTGTTCTTAGAAAATAAATATAATGGCAACATAAAACAACATAATACACTTGAAAAAATTGGTTTCATGTGTCGTCAACTTGTTTTGTTTTGCTAGCGGTATAAATGTACAGAGAAAAAATATTTCAATTTGAAGTGTACCAATATATCGTCTATTCTCTCTTCACATGTTTATACTAAAATATTTTGAGTTGCCGTCACAGTGCTCACGTCTGCTCTAGATATATCTGGCAACCCTATAGTCATCAGTAATAGTTTAAAATGTGTTCGCTGTAGATTGGAACCTATAACGATTTGTTTGTCACAAAACTTGTTGTGTAAATTGATTCTAAGAGGTTTTTAATTAAAAAAGAAGCAAAAATCAAAACGTCCAATATCATGCCAAATTTCCCTAAAACCACAATAAGCATTATATCAATTAGAGATAAACAAACATTTATTTGAACGCAAATGCACACAACCAAATTTGTAAATACAAACATAGTAAAACTCTTTTAATTAATTTTTATTATCCTTAAGTTTTATTATATATTATGTTGTACATAATCAATTTATTAAATTATTATACAAATAATTTGTAAAGGCTCCTAAAAATTAAATCATTAAATAAAAATTGTATATAATATATATGCGGAGGTTTCGCCAAAGACGCCTATATAATAATATTTCACAAAATATATAACAATAAAGAATCCAATCTTTTTACGATTTAGAAAAGCCACAAAATTGATGATTTTTTTCTTCGTATATTTTTTCCCTAAATTGAAAAATTTTACTGGGATTGTATTTTACTTTATATGCGTTATATAGTTATATGCCAGGAAAATCAACTCTATTTATGTGTGTGCCATTTTATGTGGCGGGGAAAACCTTTAATATTTTATATATTATTATATATATACGCACAAAGGTAAATAAAAAAATATTTTATTTTATTTTTTATCTTTTTGCCATGATTACCGCACACACAGCGCACAGAGTGTTGACACAATAAAATTTATTTACTAGCAAATTGATAAAAAGTTATAATTTTCATTCTTTTTTGCGGGTAGAAATTTGGGACTTTTTTTTTTATTTACAAACAAAATGTTTTATATTTATGAATTTTTAACATTTTATCGTTTTTTATGCAAAAAGCGTTTCTATAATATTTATACTTTTATAAAGAGATAGATATTGTGTACAATAAAATTGGTGGCGATGGCGGCGTTATAGCGATACATTTAACAATAATATAATATACGACACATAGGCTTATATATAGAATATTGCGGGTTATCGGAAATATCCAAAATTTATAATAATAAAAGAAGAAAATTTGAAAATGTATATTATATTACCAGTTTTTTTTTATTTTGTTGGAAAATTTATTGGAAAATCTTTTTTTTTTCGTAGATAAACCATATTATTTATTTATATTTTTTTCTATATTTTAATGTTAACAACACAGACTGGGTGGGGTGGAGAGGGGTTTGGTTTTACGTGCGGTGGGTTGCGCTACATTTTTTTTGGAAAGCGGGATTTGTTGAATAAATACACTTGCAAATAATACATAATGTTACCTTGTTATTATATAAAAATATATTTATAACTTTGTATACATAATAAGATATAGATGCGGTTAAATTAGCTATATATCCTCCACATTTTTATGATTTTAGCTTACAGAATATAAATTTTTATGTAGTTAGCTTTTTCTTGCATGTACATTTTTATGATCGTAATCGCAAAGGTATATACGTCGTTGGTTCAGTATCAGTATCTCTGAATGCGATATTTTGAATAATTTTATGGATAAAATAATAAAAAATACAATAAAAAGCATATGTGCGCGATATATGCAAGACCGATTTATTTAAAAAAAAAAATGCTTTGTGGAAAAAAGATCGTATATATAGTTTAGCTTAAACTTTTAAATGTAATGTTTTTAAATCCTGCTGAAATGACATGTCTTTATCTATATAGATAATCCTTATAGTTTGTTAGAAATTTGAATTTAAATAGCGTGTAAAATATATAGTTGAAATGTTATTATGTTATATGTATTTAAATAGTTTTTTTTTAGTTGTCGAACAATGTTTTTCACATGTATATTCGATTCTCTTTGAATACGATCGCAGTGCTACCTTACGAATTTCTCCGAACTAAATTTTCAACAAAATTAACTGAAAATGAATTTATTTCTGTAATATAAAATTGCATTATCATTGTGTTCTGATCTAAATTGTATTTTTTTTTAAATAAAACTAGTCAGGAATTTAGTTAAAAATCGATTTCAATTTTTAATTAGTATTAAACGAATAGCAATGTGTGATAAAACTTAAATATAAATTTTGTATTATTGAGAAGGGAATTGCTGATAAGAATAAATACAAAAAAAAAACGGCGGTCTAACATCCGTAGTTGGATCTTGGCAGGGATGATAAAATTTATTATTCTGTGGATACCTGGCTGATGACTTTAGTTCATTTTCCACTAACACTTACCTTCAATCTTATCTCTCTAATCTAGCGACAATCGACCATTCTAATGATAATTTTTCACTTCTTTTCAAGGCTTTAGATTTTAAAATATCTAATGTGCTCGCAAATTAATGCATTTATAATTAAAAACTAAATATTGCATACCAAGGCGTAGCCATAGTACTACTACTGATCTATGTTTATCGAAAATTATAGATAACATCCGATAAACTTCGAACTCAAATGTAACTGCGTGAACCACGAAATATTATGTAATAAGTTGGCATCTTATGGCTTCTCATTTTCTGCACGAAAATTGGTTAAAAGCTATCTTGTACGGGTAAACAACAACAAGTGTTTCTAAATGGTACGTACTATTGTTTTTTGCCGGTTCATTTCGGTGTTCCTCAAGGTCCAATACTGGATCATCTACTTTCTTGTTTATTAAAGATATTGGTTATTTATGAAGATGACTTGCAACTGTACTGTAGTGATTCCTTGAATAACGCATCTGACTGCCTTAATACAATTTCCGATGATTTATCTTATGTTGTTCTATGCGGGCAACGAAACGTTAAAACAAAAACAAAATTTAAAATAAACAGTTTTAATTTTTATAAAAAAGCTTTAAAAAAATAAACAAATTTATAACCAAAATTTCGATCGATAAGAACATACATGATGGGAACATTTTTGTTCTGAACAACTAAAGCCTGCACGTGTCTTTGCATACACATTTTTCGAAAAAGAAAATGTCTGTCACCTGAAAAAAGAGCCATTTTTATTAAAAAATTATCTTTTTTTAGTAAATTCCATAAACATTTTTTTTCATATTTTCAGTGTTTTACGCGACTTGTTCTCGAACAAAAATAATAATAAATTGTTATACTATGACAATGATGATGATGATGAGCAGTTTCCATGTGAAAAAAAAACTGTTTTCTCTTTGGTACAAAAGTTGAATTCATCAATCTTTTCTTAACCTACTTTCTTTCACTCCTAAATAAATAAAAAAATAACAAACAATGCGTATAGGCAAGCAACATCTATCTAAAAGGTAACTTTCTCAGCCGATTATTTATTGTTTTTTGACGTTGTTCATTTTTTTTGCTCGAAATTTTTCCTCTTCTTTTATTAATAAACCCTCGAAAGCAGGTGACACATTATAAAATATGTCATTTATGTATGCGAGAATGTGGAATATATAGACGCGCAGGTTATATATTGCGGGTGATGCGAAATAGCAGCTTTGCATGTGCGTAAACTGAAGCCTAATTCTGTTTTTACATTGTCTTTTACTTGATTTTGTTAAGTAAAATTTTCGTTTTTTACAGTTTATTTTAAACAATATCTTTAGAATTTTTTTTTATTTGTTGCTCAAAATATAATAATATTTAAATAAAAAAATCTGTTATCACTAAAACAATATAAATTTTATATAAGACATTTTTCTTTTTATTGATTGAAACAATATAGATTTTGATATGCTTTCCTCTTCTGTGCAAAATGTATGGGAGTTCAAAAAAACCTACCATATTTCAAAATTTGAATGATCAAATTTTTATTTCTGTTTGTTCTTTATTTTGTGCCCTAAGCTTCCAGAGTAAAGGTTGAGATGATGATGATGATGATGATGATGATGATGATGATGATGTGTTCTTTATTTTACTTCTTCTTTCTATTAGTCCTAATTTTTTCTATGGATCCGTTTTTAGGAAGCATAATCCGTGTTATTCATATCTTATTGCAAATTGTCTATTTGATTGTGTAAAAAGAAATGTTCCTAAAAATATTTCAGAATAAGACCACAACATGTGCAATGCAACATTGTATATAAGATTAAATTTGATAAATACTTGTCGCTTTTGTGCGTCAAATTGTTTTTCTTTTATTTTTCTTGATAAATCGTTGATCAATTTATAATAATGGATTATATATTTCTATATAGAATAAGGCTTCTGGCAGACGTATCTAGTGCATTAAATTTTTCGGGTTAGTACATAAAATTTGATAAATATTTTTGGGCGGTTTTGCCCCTTTTTGATGTATCATTTTCTATTATTTAATATAGTCAAAATGGATTTTGTGTAAAATTTCCCATATATTATTTGCGGATAAAATATGGTTTTTGTGTTTTTCGCATACACAGAGCAGAGCTTGAAATAATTTCGTGATGCTATCTATCTTTTTTTATAAAATAATAGAATATACAAACTAAATAAATGTTATATCAATTAATTTATTAGTTGCAATTATAGAATCATTTATTTTAATTTTGATTAATCACACATCATTATTAAATGTATAATGATAAATTTGCTATGTTCTATTGTAACATTTTGTTGATGCCCATGAAAATTATTTGTCATTAAATTACATTAATTATTCATGTTTGAATTCATATAAAGGGAAAATGTAATCATTTAAAATAATATCGTGTGCATTGTGCGTATAGATCTTTTGTTGTATGTTACATTTGATGTTCAAAATTAAAGGGATTTTTTTAAAGGATTTTTGAAAATTTTAGTACTTTTTCAATTATATGTTCAGATTCATTCAGATTTATATAATATGAAAGTTTTTTTTTGAAATTACATGAAATAAGAATTACCGTTGTAATGCTAAAATTTATATATTATATAAAAAATTCAATTTATTAACGCTCGGAAGTGTATGAAAAATACACAATTCTGGGGTAAATTTCTGTGTCTATTTTTCAAATATGCTCCGCAATTTTTTTCCTATATAAAAATTTAAAACTTTATTTTTTCATATTATTAAAATTGAACAAATCATAAAAAATGTCTTTAAAATTAAATAAAAAAGACTGCACAACTTTAAAGAACTTTTATTATCAACACAAAATTTCGGTTGGAAAAGTAAATGTCGACATCGCAACAATTAGTAAATAATTAATGATATAAGTTGTACATAAAATTCTTATCAATTAATTTAATTTGTGTTGTAAAAACTATATTTTTTTTTGGTCATAAAAATTGACCCCTGAAGCTGTTTATTTTTTCATAAAAAATTATTTCATTTAAAATATGTTTTCAGAATTTGTGTTTATATGATCATATCTAAAAAGCTTAAAATAAAATAAATAAAAACTATTCCATGTTTTAAACTCAATTATTTTAAATAATTTTAATAATTAAAACTTTCCTCTTTGTAATTAAGCAAAAATATATGCCAGAAAAAATATATTTACACCACGCATCAAATTCTCATTATTTATTTAAATACAAAAATATATTTATAGAGAAAAAAGCTTTCGAAAAAACACACATCGCGCAGCAAAATTCAAACCGAAAAAAACACCTAAGTTTATAAAAATAAAAAAACACTCGTGGCAGCCGGCAAAACATTAAATAAATATTTGTGCAAAATAAAATAAAATACATTTCCAAACGCAACTAATCCTCTTCAATATACATATAGCTTCAATATTATATTATATAAAAATTGTTAAAACAAAATATAATATTAAAATACACGACTATAAAATATTTATTTGGAAAATTTTAAAAATTAACTGCAAAGTGTTTATATGATGAAAAAAATGGACGAATTAAACTGCTTTCTATAGCAATCGCAGTCTTTTTACATTTCCTAACGATTTCCTGAAATTCGAAAAGAGTCAGAAAACAGACAAAAAAAGTGTGGACTATACGGATTTTTTTCAAAATTTAAAATCAACAGATTTTGATGGAAAAATTGACGAATTAAACTTATTTCTATAGCAATCGCAGTCTTTTTACATCCCCTAACAAATTCTTGGGATTCTAAAATAGTCAGAAAACAGACAAAAAAAAGTGCTATACATGGGGATTTTTTTCAAAATTTAAATTCAACAGATTTTGAATCGCGCAAATGAAATGCAATTGGATTTATCAGTGAATAAAGCATGATGCGAAAAATCGGTCCATGAGCCTCCAGTAAAACTGGAATGCTGCTATCTACCGATATTATCAAGTGCAATATTTCTATATCAAACTCAGTTTGGCACACTAAATTATTATTTATATTTGTGAGCAAATAATGAGTTTTTTTATTGAACTATTTTATAAAATTGATATTGACAGAAAATATGGTATTACGTACCTATATATAGCATGTTAATTTAATACTACCTTAAAACAGTTTTTAAATGCTTTCTAAATTTAATATGTTTTTAAATTGTATTCTTTTTTGTTGACCTTGATCCTTTCTTTTTTCCATATTAATAATTCATTTTCTAAATTCACGCAAACGAAAAGAGTCTATAATTTAAAATTTATCTGCCCCAAAAACATAACAACAACAACTAGTCTACCCCCACACATACACAGTTAATAAATATTTAAAACAAAATCCTAAATAATAAAAAGGAAAACAAAACAATGGCATCCCAAAAGGAATCTATATATACACAAGGTTTTGTCGTAAACTTTTTCTTGTTTCCTTGGCTATGCGACGCAAGTTTGTCATCCGGCCCAATAGTATTATAGAGAGAGCGAAATTGTATTTTATATTTTATATGTATCGACAAATATATTGTATTTACACGCACACACAAGATAAAAGGATCAATATAAATTAGTAAATAATACCCAACATAGGACCTATATCATAATATATAAAGACGATATTATAACATATAGCATAAAACTATGTAATAAGAAAATTGTGGTTGCATATAATACGCATAATAAATTGCTGTGTGTATATATGGTTTATATTTTCGAAAATAATTTAGAATTTTATGACTTAACCCCAAAAGAAAATAATAATATAGATTATTTATTTGATCCTTGCTTCATATATTTATTATATATAAATTTAGTATTTATATAATATATGAAAGGGTTGCTTTTTTATTTATACCCTTGTACAGTGTACACCGTATGTACATCATATTAGAATTACTTTACCTTTTCAGAGTTACGACACTGGCCTCTATGTGCTCAAATTTTTCGGCTATTTAAAACGCTTGAATGGAGGCTCCCCCTTCCCTTTGATCTAGAAACCTCAAATTCAATCCAAGAATAACATTTAGTCGAATCCGTCGGTACTGGTAAAAAATTCTCTATATGCTTAAATTTGTCGACTTTTTTACAGAAAAGATTGTGTGGAAGGTTCCACCACTCGTTGATCTAGACACACTAAATACAATCATAGACTAAAGAACAATTAAAAACTCATAACAAAATTTTTGCCAAATCCGTCTACCAGGGAAAAACATTTTTTCTATTTATACTGTTTTACTTATATAGACCCCAGAAGCAATCCCAATGAATGGGATTTTTACTAAATATTGGCCAAATCTGTCCATTGGTTTCACTCATTTTTGTGGCCAGAAACAGACAAACGGACGGTCGATTTTTCTGACTCAAGGCATCTTAAAATGAAAAAAATGGGACCCTGCAATTTGGCCATTTTGGCCTAAATAAAGGCGCTTAAACTATTTACATATAAACTCCATATGATATAGTTTTTTGTGTTTGGTTGAATAGAGTAAAAGCAAAAATATTATTTCATTTTTCAGTTTTAATGTTGTCTTACAAACTTTAAAAATCGTTAAATATTTACTGAAACGTCGTCAATAAACGAAAAATTAATAAGTCAGTAAAAATATTACCTATCTATATTCTGCAAGGGAGGGGTTTAAAGTTTGTATGCAAAAGTTTAAAAATGCAACATTTTGATTCCACACCTATGCAGGATGAAAGAATAGGCAAATTAATTTTTTTTGTAGTATCCTATTTGGAGCATATTCGCTATACTGCAGTTCAGCCTAATATTTTTATTTAATAATAAAATGACCGAAAAAGCTCGATTAAAAATACATTTTAAGCAATTTTTATATTGATGTTAATAAAAGATGAAGTAGAATAAGATACATTTTTATGATTCCTATTTTTTATATTCAAGTATAGTTATGTTGGCGTCACTCTATAAATATGAAACGCTACATCATATCAGCCAGCTATATTAGGTATAGGAGTTGTGTATTGCGGATTATAAAATATGCGTTACTTATGGCTTATCATATAGTAGAGTAGGTTAGGTTTAGGTACACACCAATAAAAAACGTAAAAATAAAACCGCAACCCAATACACGAGTTTCTTCCTTCAATGCGAATAATAAATCTTGAATAGGAAAATGTTATACATAAATAAATATTAAATACAGTTAAACCGCAAATGTTTTTCCAATAAAATAATTCTATGACGGTAAAAGATTTGTTTCAGAGTAAGCCATACTGAATTACATAAAAAGCTTTGGAAATATGAGAGCTTTAAGCTTTAACAAAAAATTTATTTTTGAATTAATTTACTTTTTCTTGAAATAATTTAAATAAATATAGTGTGTCAATTTGATTGAAATTGATCAAAAATTATGTATAAATATAATATTTAGTTTATCGGCACAGCAGAATTGAGACCCCTCCCCAGTACACACTTTTTTGATTTGGAGTTGAAGGGGAAACGCATTATGTATAATTTTGATGCCACACCTATACAGAATGGAAGGGTGGGTGAATTAAATTTTTTTGTAGTGTAAACTTAAACAGAGGTAAGCACGTAAAGTTTGTATGAAAAATATCGAAATATAATTTTTTATAGAGGTTGTGTGATGAAAGATCTTGACAAGAGCTAAAATTTTGGTTTTAAGTGTTTTAGTCTATCGTTCATTCTTCAGCCCCCAGAAAGAGTTTAAGGATGTCTTAGAATGGCAAAAATATTTGCTTGTGTAGGGGATAAGAAAAGAGCGATAGATTAATTCCCTTAAAACTAAAGTTGAAGCCCTTCTCAAGACCTTTCATTTAACATCACACAACCCTCATAAAATTTCGCTATTTTTACACTGTTTTTATTAAGACGCTTTGTTTGTTTGTCTGTTTGTCTGTTTGTCTGTTTGTCTGTTTGTCTGT
>JANSTW010047502.1:0-13166 GCA_027564275.1 Diadocidia ferruginosa
TGTTGATTTTTATATAATTCCTTAAAAAGTATATTTTTTTGATAGTAGTTTCATATTCATAAAAAAATAATATTATACAGACGCGTTTAGTTTTGATTCGATATGTAAATTATATTACACATTCAATTTCAGTTTTACAAAGCTCTTTGTACATTTTTTACAATGATTTTGATGGGATTTCGTAGTTTTTTTTTACTGTGTATACATAAAGCTGTTGCGGTTTACCTCGCATTCTGCGTCAATAATTACCCAAGTATATTTTTTTAAAATATTTTTTACACTTAAAGCTAAATGGTACAATGAACTTTCTGCATTATATTTTGACAAAATTTATAATTTAAAATAAATTATCTATACATTTTTTAAATGAAAAACTTTTATTTAATTATTATTAATATAATTTGAATTATTTAAAAAAAATATTAATTTTTTTTTAAATGTATCTATAAATTATTCATTTTGTTATTCTAATAATTCGAACGTGTAAGAAAAACACCGACAATTATTATTATCGAAAAAAAATTATCCACATTTTCCACATATTATTATTCGAAATTATTGACATTGAAATGAACTTATATATTTATTTATTATTTATAAGTAATAATGTAAAATAAAATGCATTTATTCCAAACAAATAATAATAATAAATGGTTTTGAATAATATATTTTCAGCCGCACAGAGCAGACATAGCGTTTTTGTTTGCAAATTAATATATAGGTAGGTTAGGTATATATGGATAGATGAAAAGAAAATTCTCAATAAGATAAAACAATATTATATAATAGTCTAAAGTCATATAATTTCTTAAATATTTTCAACTTTTTTTTATAATTTTCTTTATGTGTCGACTAATTTTTAAAAGAAAACTAATTTTATTTGTTTTAATTTATAATTTGTTATATAGAAAAAACAATATTGTCAAAATAAATATTTATTATTCCTAAGAAAATGAAAAATTAAGCATACGATCAGCTGTTTAAATTAGAAAATTATCGATTAACGAACTGTCATAAGAATAATAATATTCGCGTTCTTTGCATAAATGTTAAAATCATTTTCTTACTCATACGACCGTAGTTTTTTTTAATTATTAGTTTTGCTCGTAGAATAATTTTGAAGTTTTTGAATTATTTTTGTTGAAATGTTTAGGTATAATTGTTAGGCCAAATTCTGCGTAAAAATTAAATCTAAACATTTTTAATCTTCTTTTAGTAAATTTAGAAAAGGCATCGTATGGAAAAATTTTATCAAAAAACTGGTTTTTCTTATTTAGAATTTTTTTTTTGGAAAAAAATTATTTCAAATGTAAAGAGAATCGCGTTTCGTATCTATATATACTCGTTTAAATATATAAAAATATTATATACTAAAGCAGATTAAAATGTATTTTTGTACATTATCTGTTATATACTTAATATTATATCCTTAGTCATCGCATAAGTCTATATAATAATATTTAGGTATATATATAAGTGTATTAAAATTTAATTATATACATTTATATATGTTAACACCTTAACATTTTGAGCTAGACGTATGTATATATAATTATAAATTTTATTTATTTAGAAAATTATCACCATGTAGTATATTTAACAACAAATAATATATTAGCTAATTACATAAGCTATAGTGTTTTTTCGTATATATAAGTTCATTGACCTCATATATAGTCATGTATATGATATATTTTTAATTTATTATTATATTTCAAAATATTATTTCTTCTAAAAATTATGGATAATAAGAATAGATATCAATGAATGAAAATTAAATATAAATACAATATGGTTCTATTTATAGGTATAATATATTAATTAATGTAATATAGTTTTTTGAAGACTTTTTTTTCGAATAAATTTAATTACAATATATTTTCTTATCTTTTCAATATTATACTTGCATATATATATAGGTATATATTTACATGTTATATATATTTTTTTTAATTAATCATAATAAATTATCTTTATAAAGAAAACATTATTATTATCATATTTTAATAATGTTATGATGTGTATATATGTGATGATAACCTACATTTTTTTATATACAATATGGAATACATGAAAAATATATAATATTTATCTAACATATTATATGTAGGTATATACTAATACATGTTTTTCCTTTATCAAAATTCCAATAATAAATATTCATACATTATAAACCCACATATGTATAAAGTGCTCTTTAAAAAATGGGCATTTAAAAATTAAATACCTTTATTCTTTCTTTTTTATATAAATATATGGATAGAATAACGCACTTGTTTAAATTGATTCACTATATATATGATAATATATGGTTATACAATATATAATACGCAATATTGACGCAATATAATTTTTTCTGTTTAATTAAATATTCAACTTATATATATATAATGGTGGCGTTTATGCGTAAGTGCCGTCTAGTTATATTAATCTAAAAAAGCAGATGATTTAAATACAAATACTTGAATATACAAAAGTGTGTGGATCAAATAAGAATTGTATATATAAAGGTAAAAAAACTATATACTATTTAAGAAGAGATAAATTGTCAATGAAGAAGAAATCATACATATATATTCATATATGAAATATGCTAATTAATTACCCACAAGTATGTAATTTATTATTAGTTCAACACTATAAATTGTTGACACTAAAACAGCTGTTGTTACCAAGTCATTTTTATATTAAGTATAATATTGCGTTAAATTATATATATGTATATATGTGGCCAAATATTATATACTTTGTATATATTTTGGAATTTTTTTATATATAATATAAGTCTTACATATTTTTATCAATATGCGGACATGTTTTTGTACTTATTTATATAATTTTAGTAATACGAACTTACAAAAAGTGTTCAAAAAGCCTACAAATAGTGCAAGGCGACATGACATAACACCCAAAGACATAACGCCCAAAGCTGTTTTCTTAATTCTAAAACGGACATTGCACCCAAAGACATAACACCCAAACGACATAAGACCCAAAAAAACTTTTTTCTTAATTCTAAAACGGACATAGCACCGAAAGATATAACACCCGAAGACGTAAGGCCCAAAAGTATTTTTTCGATACTTTTGAGATGGACATAACACCAAAAATGTACTTTATTTTTAATTTTTAGAAGGAAAATCTTTAATATATATTGGGTGTTATGTCTTTGGGCGTTATGTCCGTTTTTTACTTAAGGTTTCCTTAATTTAAAAATGGACATAACGCCCGAAGACATAAGACCCAAAGACATAAGACCCAAAATGTACTTTATTTAAATTTTTAGAAGGAAAATCTTTAATATATATCGGGTGTTATGCCTTTGGGCGTTATGTCCGTTTTTTACTTAAGGTTTTCCTTCTAAAAAATATATTGAGTATATATAAAGTATATTTTATGAGGTTATGTCCATTTCTAAAGTATCGAAAAAATACTTTTGGGTCTTATGCGTCTTCGGGTGTAATGTCTTTGGGCGCTATGTCCGTTTTAGAATTAAGAAAAAAGCTTTTTTGGGTCTTATGTCGTTTGGGTGTTATGTCTTTGGGTGCTATGTCCGTTTTATAATTAAGAAAAAGCTTTGGCCGTTATGTCTTTTGGGTGCTATGTCATGTCACCTTGCACTATTTGTAGGCTAACCCATCGTCAGTGAAGATAGTAAATTAGTCTAGAAATAGTGCAACTCTCGTCGGTTTATGAATCAAGACAATTTTTGAAAGGCTTTGGTGAATAGTTATATAATATTGCAAAAATATTCCCTTTTCGTTGACAAATAGTCCTGTTCCAAATTTTAAGGATTTTATATTTAAAAAAGATATTTTTAATGTAACTTCTCTGTATAAATTCATTTGATCTAAACAAAATATAGGTAGATATTATCATATAATAGAATTACATAATATATAATAATACGCAGTGCATAGGCTGACTATAAATATATGGAACCAAATCAGGACAAAAAAAACATGTGACCCATTTGTTTTAAGTACTTCGTATATACTTTTTAAAATGCTATAAAAAAGTAAAAGAGGACTATAGTGCTTGAATTTATTAAAAAAAGAGCTTTAATTTTGTACGGCAATATTTCGTAAATTTTTCGGAGTTTCTAGTTGAAATATTTTTCACCATAAAATACGTTTTATCCAGAATCCCGAAAACAGCGATTGGTATAAAATGTAAAAAAAATATTTTTTTCTTGGCTTTCTGGACCAAAAAACAACCCGAAAGAGAGAAAATCTGGCCTCCACAAGACCACAAGTTGACAAAAGTTATGTATTTTAGTGTAAATTACATTTCGTGTATAGATTGCATATAAAAATGCACGAGATAGAGTCGAGAAAAAATAGACTCGAGCAAAAAAAAATTCATGATGGCAAAAAAAATTGGGAGAATCCAAGAATAGTTTTGCTTCCAAAAATTGAAGTCAGAATTTAGTTACATTCAGTGACCTCGAAAATTTTGCACGGTTATTCAAAAATCCAAAATAAAATTTAAACTGAATTATTACAAATAATTCTAAAGAGACCCAGTAATAGTGGATTTTTCGCGATCTGGGTCAGTCTAAAAATATTTAACATAAATACATGTTTTTTTTAATTTTTTATTTAGTCAAGCGCTTTTTATAGCATTTTAAAAAGCATTGATTTCGTTCCATACGGGATGAAAATTGTTATCTACTCTAAAATTAAATTAAAATAAATTGTTTTGAATATTAAGAATTTTTAAAAACAAAAAATCGAAGTATAAGTTTAATTAATCAAAAATCAGGACAAATACAAAATTTTTGAAAATCAGCCAGGACATCATTCAGGACTCATCTCTGAAATCAGGGCTCTCCTGCTGAAAATCTATAAAATGGTCAGGCTAGCAGTGCAGCAACTAGCAACTATACCTACATACTATAATACACGCAAGGAATTTTCTGAATTTCATAATATCATATAATTTTATCCAGAATGACACACTGCAAATATTTTCGAATAGAATGGTATGGCGCTTCTAATATATCATAACACTTAATAATAAGTATATGTAGATGCGATAGCGTAATTCTTGTTAAATTTTATTTAAAAAATATGTGATTATCAATTGAGATTTAACAAAAAAAAAATAGATATAAAAATTAAAAAAACGATATATTATTTTTATACATATCTGAAGATTGTATAGGTTTTGTGGAATTTATTCTAAGAATTATTTAACTCAGGCGCATATATTAAGTATATATAATAAATGCATCATTCAAAGCCGCAAAAAAAATCCATATACATAACAAATATACTATTTACTTATATTTCAACAACAAAATATTATTTATTATCACTTTGAATGTAATACCTAAAATAAACAAAATATTTAATTTAACTTACTATTTTATTGCGAGTCTATATATGAAGAGATATGAAAAGCAAAATTATTTTTTTAAATTTATTTTAATCTTAAATATTTTATTAAGTATTTCCTTACATACACGTTGGTTTGGTCCTAATGCCAATTATGATAACTCGAGTTATCATACTTTTGAATTATGTAGTGGAATTAACCAAGCTATTCTACACATGCTGTAAAAATCTCGTGAACTTGCGATTAAAAGTAGTGAAGTTGTATCACTTCATATTTCGTAATTTGAGCATACAAATTATCAACTCTATCTAGGAACTACACCAGAGCGAATTGTTGCTAAAAATTTTTCTTAAAGCTCCTCTAGTTTGATTCAGGAAGTAAAAAAAAATGTTTGTTTAATATTTGCTTGTATGTATCTTCGAACTTGTAGTTTTAGGTATTTACTCTATAGTATACAGAACATAGGGTTCGCTCGATTTTTATGCAAAATTGTTAAAAATCGGTAGATCTTTTTGTGGAAGTAAATGTTTTGAAAAAATCAATCGAACTTATCGCTGTATATTAGCGTAAAGTCCCAAAACTACAAATTTAAATATACAATAATAAGCTCAATTTAATTTTTTTCTTCATGAAGCTGATAGGAAAATAATTTCTCAACAAATTGCTCTGGTGTAGTTCCTATATAGGTTAAACATCTCTGTTGAAACAATTATCAAAATATAGTTATTATATAAATAAACGTGGCATTGTGATCGACGATTACATTATCCAAATATTTTTTAAAATAGAATTTTTTATATAGAACATGTGATACATTTTTAATTTATTGATAAATAAATAAGATGAACTGCTGTGTATTTGCACAAACCAATAAATTATTTAATTATATTAATATGTTTTTTTTTATTAAATTCAAGACACATTTTCCACAAATCAAACGTCGCATTTTTTTTATTTATAGACAAACACAAACAAATTTTAGTCATTTAAGGTCAGTTTTAATCAAATTTATAATGAGGTTATTTTTTGGTGCAAAAATGTATTTGTTGTGGTATGAAATGATCATCTCAAAAATTTAGGTATATATGATTACTCTTTCTATGTCTGTACTAGTACCTTTTCAACCCGAGAACAAACTTTATATAGTTTTTTTATGTAACACACATTTTTTAAATATTTTGATTCTTCCATATATCTTATTTTTGTGAGCTTTATATAATAAAATTGTGTTATTTTATTTATATGAACTAATCAAAATGTAGTAAAATGTTGGGCAATTTCTTTTAAAATTCAACAAAAATTAAATTTTAGTCATACATCAGTTTTAATAAAATTTATGTAAACTTTATTTTTTCAATTGACTGTGTGAGAGTTGGCCAGACCTTGTGCACTATATTTAAATATTATGAGCGATAATTTTCTTTCAAGTTTATAAAATAGTAAAGTTTATTATTTTTTATACATTGTAATATAAATATAGATGATCTTAATTTAATTTTTAATTTTTATTATAGTTATTTTAATCTTACAACAACAACATAATTGGTAAATTTTTTCATATATTTATACACGCGTATCATGCCTAAGGGCATCACTATGATCAGATTAAATAATCCAGTTTGCGTGTACTTATTATTATCTTCATATATACAAGAAACTGTCGTCGTTGTTTTATAATATAATTAAATTTATAAATTGTTATATATACATAAATTACCAATATTATATGCGTAAAGTAAAAGTGTTATTAACACTCAATTTTATATTTTAATTAAATAAAAAAAAAGTTCGATGTATTATATGTGATGAGTTTTATGGTAATTTTATTGCCACCTGAAACCTTGAAATAAAATCAATTGATGATGAGAAATGAAAATGAAAATTTGAAAAGGAAAAAAAACTCAATTGATATTAAATTCAATTTCATATTTTCCTTGTGGTTAAATTTGTAAAATTTTCAATATTATTTAAATTTATAGAACAAATCAATTTTGATATAAAATGTTTTGTATAATTTTACTGTAGTTATTTCGCGGTTCTTTTATTGATATTATAGTTTTTGATTCGTCAGGCTCTAAAAATTTGGTCGAGAGCCTGTGCCGAATCAAAAATTAATTATATACTGTTTTATAACGCCAATTCAATATGTCAATTAATTAAATTTGTTCTCTATTTATTTATTAATCTCGTGTTATATAATATATTTCATTCATATAATTATTTGTTAGTAACACAATTCGTTTTACTTAACCTGGGAACTACACCAAAACAACTTGTTGCGCAATTTTTTCCCCAATCGTTTCTCCAGCTCGATCTACATAGTAAAAAAATAAATACAAAGTTTGACCGATTTTGTTTACAAAATTGTTAAAAGTTTGTCGAAAGTACATTTTTGGAAAAATCGGTGGAATTTAACGCTGTATATTAACGTAAAGACATAAAACTAAAAATTTGAGGATATATACTAGTAAATATTAAATTCAATGCCAGTTTTTTTACTTTATGGACCAAGCTATGAAAGTAAAACGAAAAAAATTGCACAACAAGTTGCTCTGGTGTAGTTCTTAGGGTATGTAAATGTAGGGTATATTACTTCATTTAAAACGTCTCAAATTATTGTTTAATTTTTTATAATATTTATTTATGTGAATATTTTTAATTTTTTCGATAAATTTTTCGGTCTTTTTATTACAAAAAATATTCTAAAATATTTCGGGCACCCATCATAGTTTAATTCAAATGGATATATAATAATTCTTCTTTAAATTCTTTAAGAAAAAAATTATTTTATAATTATAATAAAAAATCAATAAAATATTTTTATATTATATTGACTCTAATTAATACAAATATTACCGCGCATAATATATAAACACAAAAAAAGAACAAAACAAAAACGTCAAATAATTGTCAATTTAACATATAAATTTCCTTCTTAAATTTTTCAAAAAAAAATATTTTTGTTCTCATGCATGATTTGATTTTTAAAATTCTTACGCGCACAAACAACATACGCATACGAACTAAAAATTCCTCGAATTGATGCTAAATAATTTATCTTTTGCACATAAATTTGCTATGGTTTTTTTTATATAATATTGTTGATTTTATATACTATATTTAAAAATTCTCCATTCACCATTTCCTGTTTTGTATAAAATATCAAATATATTATTTATTTTAAAATTTATGATTACTTTTTGTTATGAAATTTAATAATTTTTTTCGTTTTTATTTTCTTTACAGCAATGGGAACTCTTAGTTCTAAATAGGTTAAAATGGGACATATCATCGGTGACACCATTAGATTTCTTAGAAATCCTCTTAAGTCGATTGCCAATTAAAAATAGTAGCTGCTTTGAAGTAAATGCTGATAAAATAAGAAAACATGCCCAGGCATTTATAGCTTTAGCCGCAAAAGGTGAGTTTTTTTTTTAAATAATTTTCTAAAACACCAAAAATTTATAAAAAATAAATGAGTTCTGTGGTGTGATCTATGTTTCTTTTCTAGAACTAATTTTATACTAAAAAAATATCTTAATTTATTTATCTGATTCTGATTATTTATATAAAAAATTACCGAATTTTATAGGTTGATACCTATATTAATTTTAATTTTAATTTTAAATTATAAATAATTATTTCAAAAAATGTTTGTTCTATTGTCTTTGTTCATATTATGCCTCTGAGGCGTTACAGTCGAAATAGGTAAGATATATAATTGTTTCGATGATTTGTAAATAAATGATTAATTAAAAAAAGTGTTTATGTAAAAAGAGGATTTTTACCTTTTTGTATATAAATTAATTTGCTGGTTTATTAATCAAATGAGAACCTTTTTATTATACGCTGATTTTCTTCATTTTTAATAAATTTTAATTATTTAGTTTTTTTTATAATAATAATTTTTATTTATTTAAAACTGATAAAGGATACAATATTTTTATGCGAAGCTTATATAGGGTTACCAACTGTCCTCTTTAAAGAGTACATGTTCTCTATTTAGGGTGCCAAAAGCGTGTCCTCTATCTTTTTTGCATAAGCATATGAATACGTTCTCTTTTTATAAATCTGTTGCTCTCTTTTTTATCTTTTGGTAAATTTTTGCAATATTTTCTATGAACAGTGCACAAACGTTTTATTTACAAAACAATTGTTAAACAATAATTTTTTCTCAAAAACTAAACCCGAAGAACAGAAAAGTGAACTGTTTAAATTTTCTAGTTTTGCATTTGCTATTCTAGTACATTATACAATTATTAACAATCTATCTTTTAAGCTCAATATTTTGTGCATCTTTCTTGTGAGAAAGTTTATGAGGTTGCCAAGAAAGATTCAATTAATCCTGTGCACAAGATTATTTCCAGAATTTGGTATGCTACTTCAATTTTTTTTTTAATAAATTGGTTTGTCCAAAATAGAAAACAACGAATTTTAATATATGTTAGGTCATTAATTTTTGTTATTATTTAACAAAAAATTTCGCTGCGCGGCAATTTATGCTCAAAAAAAGAACCAATGGAAAGTGTATATATGTTTTTTTAACCCATAACCCAAAAAATAAAAACTAACCAATATTTCTTTTACATTGATATTTTCTTTTAAATTTTTTAAAGAATTTATCAAAAAATTCATGTTATACCATTATTTTCTTAAAACTGAAATTAATTTTCTATTAACTTTTTAGAATTGTATGCAACTTTGAGAATTTCTTAAAAATTACAAAAATGTCTGAAACATTAAAGAATTGTTTAATTAATTTTTAGCGATTCCTGAAAAAGTTACTAAAACTAGTGATTTTAATTGAAATAAGAAAATTATAGGTTATGTAATCATTTTCAAAATAATAATTTTTCGTTTAATTCATATATATATAATTCATTATTTTCTCAAAATATTCTAATAAATAAATATTTTTTTCAAAAATTTCACAATGTTTATAAGATTTTATTTAAAATATTACCATTTTTTAAGAAGTTTCTTAATTTTCTCAAATTGTTTTTTAACGAATTACAAGATTTTACTTGACTATAAGAATTTCAAGCAATTTACGATTGAAATATTTAATTATTTTTGTAAAGAATACAAAAATATGTACTGAGAGTAGTTCGTTTTGTGCATATTTTGCACAGAGAGTTTCTAGCAGTATTATATAAAGATTAAAGATGTCCTAAGTCTAACAATGTCGTTTCAAAACTTATTTACCGCAGATAATAAATAATTATAATTTATTTATTGCCTTAAAACATATAAAATACAAATTATTTTACTAAATATATAAAATAAAATCATTAAGTATTTTTCTCAGGAATATTATAAAAGTTTTTTTGCATAAATTTTGACTCGCGCACAGACAGATAGTTTTTTTGTTTAAACTTTAAACTAATAAAATATTTTAATTTATTATTTGCAAAAAAATATTAGTTATTTTCTGAACCTTATTTTAAATATTTTTTTTTCTTATGTTCATCCGACAATATGTAAGGAATTTTTGTTTTTCACAAAAACTGATTAGTTATTCGCGAGTTAACGTTTGATGTTTTTTTGTCGTATGGTTTAAATTTGATTGATTTAATATTGTTTAACCTTTTTGAAATTTTAATAAATTTTCTTTTCAATGTAAACTGTTTAATTTTTTTTTGTTTAAAAAATCTAGTTTGACTTTATATTATAATATAATCTCTTTTGCGACCACATAGTTAAAATTAAAAAAAAACTTACTTCTTATAATGTTCAAGTTAAACCAAATTTTTTGTAACTTATATCAAGCATTTTCTTCTGAATAGGTACATTTCGTTGTACAGAACCTTATCAATTTTCAATAATATATATTTATTAAATTTAAAAAAATAATTTAAAAAATGTAATTAAAATATACAAAAATTCCTTCTCAATATTTATTTAACGGCAAATATTTAATATACCTATTTCATATTAAAAATAAATAAATAAACCATCGAAATAGTTTGGAATTTGTCAACATTTTGTCGGCTACATATATAGGTACTTTTGTATATACTCATATTTATTTGTTCGTGATGTGATTAAATAATGGCAAAGCGAAAAAAAATTAAAAATTTATTTTATCACAAAAAATATATTATAACCGGAATTTATTGATTAAATATATATTATAAAAGTTTCTGTATGGCTTTTTACTAAAATATACACTTATTTTTTAATATGCGTAAATTTTAATATTATATAATAAAAAAAAATCGATAAAATTAATATTAATTTTTAAAACTGTATATATATATATATATATGTTCGGCACATGTTATCAGCAATGACCATATCATTAGCATTATATTTTATTGCCTTTTTTTAACAACGAAGAAAAGATGAATGAAGTATATTGTGTGCAAAAAAACCAATCAGCTGAATATTTTCCATATAAAATCATGTGAATTTTATAACCATATATTGTCAAAAAAAATATCCATTTGTCACTATATACATAAAAATACATATTGTCATGCAAAAAAAATCTATGGATTATATCAAATTTATATATAAATAAAGTTCCATCCAACAAAAATAAAAGAGATTATTTATATAATTATAGACAAAGCTCTCATATATATTAGGTAAAAAAGTTCGCGAATTGATTGAGGATCGAAAAAAATATTGACCTAAACACACAAAAAAAAATGATTTGAATTTAAATAAATTTTCGATTATAATGAAAAGAATTTTGTCCAATTTATTGAATTATAGAAAAATTATGCTATACATTCAGTTCATTCATAATAAAGTATATACTTCGAAAAACCAGTTTCTTTGTAGCTTTTTATTATTTAATATTTAATTAGATATGAAGTGATAATAATTCATTGATATGTTATAGGTACGATGTTTATTTTATTTCTAAAAATATTTAATTTTATTAAATAAATTATATTAGGCTTTTGACAATTTTAATCATTTTAAACATTTTATCATTCTAGCTACGGAACTTAAGCAAGAAAACGGTACCGTTTCCAAAACGGGTCTGATTTTCGAAGAGCAACAAATGTGCTTTACATAGATATGTCGAATGTTGATGGTTATAAATATTATTTTTGGACTTTACTTAAATCACGACATATCGATATTCGACATATCTTTATGCAAAGCACATGTTTTGCTCTTCGGAAAATCCGACCCGTTTTGAAAACGGTACCGTTTTCTTGCTTAAGTGCCATAGCTTAACGCATTATATATATTAAATATTTTAAGTCATGTAATTTTTAAGAAATTTTTATCAAAATTGCATATGCAAATTTAAGATTCGACAAATTTATGATTTGAAATATTTTATAGTAATTTTAACAAAAATAATTGATTTATTTTAACCTTAACATTTAAAAAAAATAAAATCAATCTATCATCAATAAATTTATTTTAAAAAAATCATAAAACTCTTTTACTAAAATATAATAATTATAATATAACTAATAGCAATAAGCCACCACCATAAAAATATAATTAAACTAATATATTTTTTTTACATAATACTTAATTACAATCATCATAATATATAGTCATACAATGCGTTAAGATATAATATTTGATGAAAGAAATATAAATACAAGGAAAAAAACGCACAAAATACAAATTTTCAATAATGTCTGGCCTCCAGACGCAACTCTTTATACACACAAAAATTCAAACTTATGCAAGGCCTTTTTGCGTAAATCTTTTTTTATGCAAAAGTCTCATGAATACTTGTAAACAGTGTGGGGACAAAATGCGTATAGAAAATTTATAATGTAACTTTAACATAAGAAACAACATATTATTTTTAATTTAACTTAATGAAATAAAATTTAATAAATTAAATA
>JANSTW010047513.1:0-13165 GCA_027564275.1 Diadocidia ferruginosa
TAATATTAAAAAATAACAAAAAAAAATTCAAAAAAGCATTTCTTCCACCCTCTTTCTATTTCATTTATCAATGCCAGAAAAAATAATTATAACATTTCATCGAAAGATGAGCACTCAAACGTGCATCAAAGTTACCCACTGCATTGGTATCAGTAACTCTTAAGAGTAGAATTCTATATAATAACAAGTGAAAATCAAATTTTCTTGTCAAAAAATGCTAAAAGTTTATTTTTAAATTTTGACTTTAAAACGAATTAATTTTTGTGTAAAAATAATTCACTCTTTTTTATATTTGTAAATTTAAACTATTCTAAATCATCTCAAAAATGTGGTTATATACCATAAGTAAGTTTTACGTCATCAGTCCGGATACAAACAAGATAGCTTTTATGACCGATTTCCGAGATAATTCCATATTCTAATTTTTTGGTGAATTTAATTAGTAATTTTTTTTTGTAAGATTTAGAATTATTTTTCAGCAAACCTGTAACGGAAAGGAATGTGGTATATAATAAACATACGAAAGATTTATTCAGAAGACGAACCTCTGTGTTTAGTACATTTTACCCAAGGACCACTAAAAAAAATTATTATAACGACGCGCCATCTTGAAATTTAAAAAATTTAAAAATCTCATGTATAGTCGCCAGTATACTGGGCACAATAATATTAAAAATAAAACCCAGCATATAGTGGCGAGTCCATGAGATTTAAAAAAAATGAGGTTATGTTGGCGCGTCGCTATAGTGATTTTTTCGTAATAAATAATAAAAAAATAAAACAAAAAGTTAAATATTATAATATTATTAAATAATACCTAGGGTAAAGATCAAAATCAAAAAATTGTTAAATTTTTTGGACGCGCCAGTATACTGGGCACAATAATATTTAAAATAAATCCCAGTATACTGGCGAGTTCATGAGATTTAAAAAAAATTAGGTTATGTCATAGTTGGCGCGTCGTTATGGTGATTTTTTTCTCGTGGTCGTTAATTGTACATATAAAAAAGTTTTTTGAATTCTATCAATTCAAATCATCTAACAAATTTTAGTTGATTTTTAATTATTTCTTAAGTTACTTTTCATCAGAACTTGGCAAATCAATCACGTCGACCAGTTTGATCATATATATAAAGCAGGAAAATACAATTTTTAATAATAATAATTATTTAAACAAATAAAAATAAACGACTTATGCTTCAAAACATTGTTTCACATACCAAAAATTTGACACAAAGCCTTATATTATTTGATATATATAAATGCGAGTTCAATTCATATAAATTTATTGAGGGCATCTATAACTATAGCATATATAAAGATAACTATCATATATAATAATCAAATTATTTCTAAAATTTAAACTCTATACAAAATACAAATATCTAAGATGAATCTCTCAACAATAAAAATGTATATAAAAGTATTACATAAGACGCTATTTAGATTATTCGCGTGGTAAAGTCACGTCCTCGTGTATTAAAGGTCGTCCGCTTAAAACTCGGCTTGCATTTTTTCGTCTTTCTTTATTAATTTATTTTTTTCCATTTGTATAAATCCAGGAGAATAATTACGTTTTTTTAGTGAATTTTTAAACTTCGTATATTTTCCCTACTATTAGACCAAAATATATTCTAATAATTCATACGAATTATTTTTTTTTTTTATTGACTCAGACTAAAATTTGTGTTAGATGATCAAATATTTTTATTGAATTGTTTTTTATACGAAATCTTCACACAATATATATTGTGGTCTATTAATAGTGAAAATATAGGAAGTTAAAAATGAATAAAATTTTCAAAACATTTTTTGCATTATACTTTATATTATTATACTTATGACGATCACCAAGACCGTTTCCAAAATAGTACAAACATATATTTTAGATTAATTAGAGTCTCTCTGATAAATAACTTATTAACTGCAATGGCAAGAAAATATTGTCCTATTCACCAATTTGTCCCTAAGCTTCCATGCTAAGAAGTAAAGGACCAACTGTATGATGCTTATAAGCAGATTATCCGAGACAAGTCAGAATGATATTTTCTATATACCAATAATAATAATACAAATCTCAAGTATATATCGTAAAAGTAGTACTATAAATGTTATATACAAGAAAAAGAGGTCATGAAAGATGTCGATACATCATATAATATGTATAGTATCGCAGATAGAGCTTTTTTTACAACAAGTATAACAAGTAATGCATGAATTGAATATAATATATAATCGTTTATATAGATTTTTGTATTGTTAAAAATAATTTATTTATTATTTTTTAAATTCATCGTAATATTCGGATAATTGATTTAAAATCGTAATACTTTATAAATTATAATTTTTATAAGTGAATGGTGGTGGTGGTGTTGTTGTATATTGGCGATATCTATAGGTAAATATTATTAATTTTTTTTGGTCACGTTTAAATGTTTTTTTTAATTATATATTATTTAGCAGTGGCAGTTGGTTTATTTATAGGTAAGCTTTAATGTCCAAGAAAAATACAAATGAAATCATCGGAATCATCGAAAATATTTTTTTATTATTATTCATATTATTCATATAAATTTCCATTTTAAATTTTTTTTTAATAATTAGGAAATGTAATTTTAAGCTAAATTCTCTATAATCAAAAATTATAAAGTTTCACAAAATTCTTTGTATAGTTTCTATAAAATTTCATTGAAATACAATAATTTCTTCAAATCAAACTCAATTCTAAATGAAGTTTTTTATTGATTTTTGATCAAATTACTTTAAAATTCTTTTTAATTTAAGTTTTTTGTAGATTTTATAGAAGCTTAGCGCTTATATATAAATCATCATATCGATTGACCATAACAACTATATATTTTCTAACAATCATTATACAGTATTATTTCTGATTCTTCTATCTTCATCAGCATAATATCTATATGGATAATACTATTCATGAAAACCTATATAGTTGAGATGATGATTTCTCTAAAGCTTCTATAAAATTTAGAAAAAAAAACTTTAAATAAAAAGTTCTTTGACCACGTGCAAGATATTCTTCTAGCAAAAAAAATAATTACTATGGGAATATATAAAATATTTTAAAATGTGTGTTCGCAGACTGTTTTTTTAGACACAAACATAAACAGACATATGTTAATAAAGGTGTACTGTAAATTGAGCTTAATTCAAGATTTTATGAAATTTTTCGAAAAAATTCAACATATTTAAAAAAATTAAATAAAATGTTTTATACATTTTAGCTAAACAGTATTTTCGACTAATAAATTTAAATAATAATTTTTTTCATTACATATTTTGCAAATTTTCCAAAAACCTAACTTTACGCCACTGCTTTTACTTAAAATATAAAAATATTTTTAAGAGTACATTATACATATATACTTGACTTTTCAATAGAAAAATTAGCTAAATAAATGCAGTCATTAATTTTTATTAGATTACGATTATAATATATAAATATATATAGACAGTTCAATGCATATAATGATGGTCATATTTCCATTACTATATAGTCCGCATAAACATTGTGGATGAAATATAGTTTCTAAAAAAACTAAAATTAATTTATAAATTAATATTTTTCTTATTATTATCTAACGTTGTCCACAGTCTGATTTTATTAACATTATAATTATATTATGCTGCGATATACTCTTACAATTGAGTAAAAGCAACAACGTTTGTAACAAATTATTTTTATGCAACATCATTAATTATTTTTTTGTTTATTATATTGTTGTTATTAATAAATTTATTCTGCGGATAAAAATGATTTATTACTTATATACAGTTTTTTTTAATAGTTTGTTTCATGTCATAATTAAATATTTTATTAATAAAAGATTCAAATTTGGAATTATTTTGAATTTATGCGCAAACAAAGTAATAACATTTTGGATCAAAATATATGAGAGAGCAAGTGTCAAAAATGTCAAAAACTCAAAAGTATTGGCAAATTTGAATGGTTTTTCCTAGGTCGCTGCTATATAGACATAAATACAGTCTTAACTATAAGTCTAATTGGCTATTAAATTATAGACTATGATTTAAGACAATATTTAATATTTCGTCTATAACATGTGAATGTTACCTCTATGTAATAATTTTTCATGTGCGTTTCATAGCTGCTTTAGTCTAGACTATAGTAATAAAGGTATACATAATATTAGATATTACAACATTTTCCTATATCTAACGGAAATATATGAAATTTCGCCCTGAAAATTTCAAATACGCGATTATAATATAATATAAAAGGAAGAAAATCTAATAAAATGTTATGGGAAAAATCTGATATTTTAGACGTGGTTTGACTTTTTTTTATTAGATAGCATTTAGAATCGCAAATAGAGGTTCAAATATTTATGAAAAATTTGTTATGTTTCGTTATGACGAACAATTAATTTAATTATCATCATTGTTTAATTTGCTCAAAAGCAAGGAATCATAAGAGCAATTTTATTATCCTTCTTTCTATCTGATACCACGGTTGACGACCATATCAAAGGTGGAGCGCACTAGCCATATTTTTGGTGATCAGTGGAGAGTGCTTTTTATTACATTATGTAAGGATCCCTATCTGTTGCGATTATATCATAAATAGACTAAATTAAATAGTAAAAGTTTTATAATAAAAATTGTTTACTTATCGACCGAAAAAAATTGAAGATGTTCATAGTACTAAACGAAACGTCAAACAAATAAACAAATTTTAAAATATTTAAAATTAAACTGTTTTAATTTAAATAAATAAGACCGACAAGCTCGTGAAATATTTGGAAATCTAAAGATTAAAAGTTTTAGTTTAACACCAAACATTTAATTACCATGAATTTAAAATAATTCAAAAAATATTTTAGTAAGAAAAATAAGAACAATTTAATAAACAAATTTTCAATGATTTTTTTTTCTGTCTTCAATTAACACGAAATTTACACATATATGTCATATAAATATTATATTCCTTTAGTTTTTTTTTTTCTTAAAGATAATAATCAATCATTACATATGGGTATACCCAAATAAAAAATTAAACAATTCTTGGATTTAAATAAAAATATAATTTTTTTCCATATAGCAGCTATACACAGAGATAGACATCTAAAGGCCATAATGTTAATGGTTTTTTATTTCTTCGATTTTGTGGTGGTACATTACATATATCATATATGGGAGGAGAAACAGATGGGTGTAAATTAAATTAGGTAATTTAAAAAAATAAATAAATTTGAGCAATTACTTTGAAAAAAATTCATATATAATAAAAATTCATAATTTTACATTAATTGCTTTTTTTATACAAACATTATCGAACATATTTTTGATGATTGAGGTTTTATTATATAAATGAAAGTGTCAGAAGGTAATCGGAGAAAAAACATATGAGTATATAATTTTGAAACAACAACAAAAATATTCTCTTTAATTAATCATTTTCGGTTATATAAATAAATAAAAGAAAAATCTTTCAAAAACACCCTCAAGATATGTTCTATAATTTTTAATAATTTTCCAAAGTCAACAAAGTTTTGTGAATCTTGAAAATACGAGAAAAAAATAACTTTTTTTACACCAAGTTTTTCACCATTGTTTCTATATCATATAAATTTGTCTATCGTACTGCAACCTTGCAGATTTTTTCCGAAGCAAATTTTCATTGAAAACCAAGTTTAAGTGTACACATTTGAGGGTGAGCTGCAGACTAAATAATTATTTAATTTGGTGATTGTGTCGATTGTCGTGGGTTGTCCACTGATATCTTAGTTCTAAACTCGTCTACTATCTCTATAATTGTGTTAAGCATTGCCTATGACGAACTTTCAATCATTGGGAGTCAGACGTTAGTACACGACAATTGACAACACTCTTATTTTGGTTCAAAGTCATATAGCAATATTGAAGGTTACGAGCGGGCTATTGTTCTGGCTAGAGTAAGCTTTACTCTGGATATTAACCAAGCATAAATCTTCCATAATATTTTTCGTTTACATTTTGCAATTGAAATGCCGATTTGTGGAAAGATTGAAATGTAAAGATAGAAATGCAAATTTTTAAATATTTAATTTTTTTTTATTTTTGCACGATTTCACGCAAGGAATTGAAATCGCAGTGCAGTCCTCATTTATTTCATTAAAAATAAGTTTCGATTATAATTTTCACAGTTCACTATTTAAAAAAATAAGAGAGTTATCAATAAAACATCCTTTTTGTTTGTGGTCAGTGGTAGTTGTTGAACAGAACTCTCCAATAAAAAACACCATAAAATTTGTATAGTTATCAAGATTATCAAGTCTGAGCAGACCTGCTTTTTTATTTTTATTTAATAATAATAAAAAAAGCTCTGGCTTTATGAAAACCGTGATTGAATGTAATTATATTATTAAAATAAATATGCGCTGTAAACATAAACATTGTGTGAATCGATTTGTGGTTAATTTCAATAATTTATGACAGTGTAATTATTATATAAGTATATATATAGAGATGAAGCAGGTGATGCTGCTCTGCCATCAATTTATATACAAGTATATGTATGGTAATTGTTTATATAAGCGAAGGTTAAAGTTGTTTATATGTAAAAAACAAAAGGATTAAAATCGCACATGGATATAAATTGTTAAAATATATATTTACCATCAGTAAATGGATCTGGCTCAACCCGTCCTATTTTATTGAAGTTTTCAGAAATTTTTGGTAAGCGAAATTCATTAAACCCGTATTTTTCAAGCCAATAGGATGGTCCACTTCAGAATTAGGATGCCACTAAAATGTTGCATTATGTACTATAGATATATATACAAATGGATCTGTCTCAACGTCTCGTCTGATTTTATTGAAATTTTGCATTTTGCCATCAGTGCAGTATGGATGGATCCATCTCAACTCAACCCGTCCGATTTTATTATTATTTTTAATTTTCAGAATTTGTTGGTTATTAAAATTCATAAGAACCAATTTTTTTCAAGTCAATTATGGATGGTCTAATTCAGAATTTGGATGCCCCTATAATCTTGAATTTTTTACTAGATATATTTACTAGATGGATATGTCTCAACCCGTTCCGATTTCAATGAAATTTTTAGAAATTATTGGCAAGCAAAATTCAAAACCCGTATTTTTTTAGAAAATAGGATGGTCCACTTAAGAATTAGGATAATCCTAAAATGCTGCAATAGGAACTGGGTATTTATTTAATTTACCAACAAAATGGATCTGTCTTTACCCGTTCGATTTTATTGAAATTTTTAGATTTTTTTGGTTATCAAAATGCATTAGACTTATATTTTTTTAGGCTAATAAGATGGTACACTTCAGAATTAGGATGACCCTAAAATTTTGCATTTTTTACTATCAGGTGGATGGATAATGGATATGGTTCAAATTTTATTGAAATTTTTAGAATTTTTTGGTTAGCAAAATTCCTTACAACCGTTTTCTTTAAGCCAATAGAATGGTTCACATTTCTCAACAAACTGCTCTCCACTTTTGATTTTAATACAGATATTCGTTAAAACATTTAATTTTCTCTACATTATCCAACAAATTATCAACATTTAATCCATCAAATTTCCCATATAAACATACAGATTCTCATATATATCGTTTATACTCAAATAAATCCATCAATTAACTTAATATTTATTGACATTGATAATTTCCCATATACATTTAAAATTAAAATTAAAATTACATTCTATACAACTTAACAAATACGTTATATAAACCTTCAAAATATCAAAACCAAACAGAAAATAAACTTTTATAAAATATTATCTTCAATTCTTAGAATTATTGTCACACATTGTATTTATATCTAACAATAAAACAAATTAACATAAACTCACATATAAAAAATATTCTGTTAAACATCAATCAATATACAATTATAATAATTTGAAGCTATACAAAATATGAAAAGAGAAAAAAAATCTCACACACCATCCAAAAAGATGTAAAAATATAAATATATTTAAAAAAAAAATGCCAAACCTTTATCCGAAGAGGTTATTGTTGCGGTTAAATTATTCCAAAAATTTAACCGACACCCAAACACTCGCATTTCCTTTACCCGTTCCTTCATGTTGCCAAGAACGCTGGTTTCCGTTAAGCTTACACACGGAATCATTTGCGTAAAATTAATAGAAATATATTTTTTTAATTTTCACCTCTTTTGTCAACACACGCATCAAAAGGAAAATTGTAAAACAATTTCCACACGTAAACAAAATACAATATATATTCACAACAGGTATATAGCACACAATATTTAAACTTTACATGCGTAGATAGAAGCTTTTTATTATGTAAAGCCACAACAGTGATGTCAACAAAATAGATTTTATCGTTGTTGTAACACAAAACAAATATGTTTTTTTCTTATATTTTATTTTACGAAAAATTAAACTTTATGTTTTTCATAACTTAAGAAATAATAATATTCCTTCATTTCTGGCTCGCGATCACCGAAACATTTATAAATTTTAAATCTATATAGTTATAGAGTATCGCGCACCTTCTTCATTAAGTACTACACTCTTGGTGTATATAGAAAAGAAAACTGGTTAATGAAAAAAAAATATTAATTTTTTTCCACAACACTCTACAGCACACACTGCACCTTAATCCATTTTATAAGAAAGTTTAAACAACAATTTAATTTCTGTTTAAACAACTTTATTTTGAACTTTTTTTTTCGTTCAACTAAAACAAAGATTTGTTCGCATTTCATATGGAACACATTTTTTCGGTTCCTTCTAATTCTACGTAATTATATGAAATATACGCGTCTTGTTTAAATAATAAATAAAAATTAACGATAAAAAAATAAAAATTTATTTTGTTTACAATGTGATAAGCTGCGATATACAAAAAAAGAATTAATTTTTTTTAGAAGAAAAGTTTATTGTTTTTAATGTGTAATTTTTCAATTTGAAAAATATTATAACAGGTTGTTGTTGCGCGTACACAACACATTTATGTTTTTTATATAAATTAATTCATATAATTAGGCTTTCGTTGTAATTTTTTTTTTAAACAGGAAAATGTAAATATAATTTTTTTATTAACCGTATAAATGCTTGATATATGCGTATACAAGAGGAACTTATAAGAAGATAATGCGATTAGCCGCGATTACATATAAATCGCATTTTATAAAAACTACTTGTAATTTTTTCAAGTGATGATTACGCGCGTTCATTGAACAAGAACCGCAAATTACATATAGAAATAACATATCGAACATCCAATTTGGATATACAGCAATTCAAATGAGTTCCTACGGACTTTTTTCTGTAATTTTTCAATTTGAAAAAAAGCACAAAATTATTTTTAAAAAAATATTGGTCAAAGTTAGGAATTTTTATCAAAATTGCGGTTATCAAATAGGATGCGGGCCTCTTTAATTTAGAATCTTTGCATACCTAATACTTCGACGGTGTTAGTACAACTTGCATACCGCTAGGCATATTTCAACGAAATTTCAGTACCGAAATGTCATAGACCGTTGCACCGCTTTCCTTAACCCATTTCCGACTACATTTCGCTACAACGTATAATATGGTATTAATTTCTGTTCACAAATTAGCCAGTTGTTGGAAATGGGTAAAACCCTTTCAATTGAGATAAAATGTCGTTATAATAAAATGTCATGAGATAATATGTATGTGATAAAATGACGATGAATCTCAATTTATTTATTTATTTATATTCTCAACAATATTTTCACACATTTTAAAATTAAATATTTTTTAATTTCACATTTAACAAGAAAAAATTGTTTTGGTTCGTCTGAATATAAAACCCACGTTTAACGATCGCGAATATTATACTATAAGGTCTTTAGACTCATTTATTATTATTTTTATATAAAATATTAAAATATAAGATTATGAAATTACGGATGGTATATATTTAACTTTCATCATATTAAAGATTTGTAGTAAGCATGGAGCAGTGGGTTCGAGGCTCGGCAGGACCAAGAAATTTTCACAACTGGGGTTATCACCTTTTATCCGCAAGTGTTTTAAAAAATAAATAAATAAAGCGATCACAGTGGTTCGAAAGTCACTTAAAGTCGTTGGTCTGCCTAAAAGTTACTATGTCGACGCAACATAACACCCAAAGACATAACTCCCAAAAGCTGTCAAAAGCTCTTTTCTTAAATACCAAAATCAACATAGCACCCGAATACCTATATACTACTATATACACCGATCTATTTATTTATAATTTTTAGAAGGTAAATTTAATCAATTTTTACCAAATACACAAAAATATATTTTGTTTGTGTGTGTGTGTAATTTTAGCTTTTCAAAGCTTACATCATGATACTATCCCGTTCGAACATTCACAAAGTTTAAAAAACCGAAAAATTGTAAATAAAGCCGAAACCATAATTTTTATTAAAAAATTGTAGAAAATTGTGAAAATTACATCCTCCATATACATGTGATCAGTTGCAAGATTAAGCTTTTTGAAAATTTACTAAATATTTTTTTTTATTAAAAAAATAAAAATAAAAAAAATGTTGATTTTGACGACACATTAAAAAACCAATCAGAAAATATTTTATTTAAATTATATACATTATAGTTAAGAAAAATATATGATTTCATCAAAAATATTAAAATATCGACGCGTCAACAATGTCAGTTACAATCAATCTTTCCGTATTAAAAAAAATATTATTTGTATTCAGAAAACAAGTAAATTTTAATGAAAACAAAAACATGGCGAGATGAAAAAAGAATATTTCTTTTTTTTAATGAATCTTTTATAAATTTAAGGTATATATACGTGAGTGTTTAATAATTTCAAAAGAATAAATTATATTTGCCAATCCCATCCTTAAATAAATATAAAATTAATATGTTTATTATAATAAACACAATCATATAATCTCTTGCCGCTAGTGTATATATATTGTCTTTGGAAAATTATCATCATATTTTAATATTTAAGAATATACCTACTAAAATCTAATCCATACAAAGTCATTGCAAATCGCAAAATTTTTTGCCAAATTGTCGGCCATCTTCTCAAACATAATTCTGCCTCTACAATGAACTAAAAATATTGTCGGCCATCTTCTCAAACAGAATTTCATCAAGTTCATTCAAATTAGGAAAATAAAATCGTATGTCAAATTTTCAAAAGCTACTACTGGTTATTGTTATACTTTGAAGCAGGTGGCATTTTACTTTTTAGTAAAATTAATTGGATGTGAATTAAATTAGGTTGATTTAGTCACCTTCTATTCTCAGATTTTTATTATTAAAAGCGATTGGTGTAGTTAAGAAGTCACATAAGTCCGTTGTCTCACCTATTTTTTCAACACAAACAAATAGGATAAAATCATTAAACATTTTAAACAAAACTACATCAATCTAAAAAATTATTATTTAAATAAAATATTTCATGTGGAGTTCCACAAGGATCCAACTTATTTTCGATAAAATTTTTTAAAATGAAAATTGAATTTTATTTAAAACAAAAGTGGTCATCGTAAAATCAAAAACTTTTTCAAAAATTGTTGACCCAATTTATTTCAGAAATATTGTCGGTAATTTAATTCTTAAGATTTCAGATGAAGAACTCTAAATTTAAAAAAAAAAACAGAAAAAAAACAATTTCTCAAAATATAAAAACCAAATTTTCCCACTTTCAATATTAGACTCGAAAAAACTCATTTATAAAACGTTACGCATAGTATTATGTGCAGGGTACATATAGACTTGCTCATTCCACCACCTCACAGCTACCCCGCTCGCGCTATATTTAGACACTTGAGCAAAAATAAAATGTGTACAGAATCTTATATACGCGAGTGTGTGTTATTCTTCATCTTTTTTTTGTGTTACCTTTTTATTTGCAAGCTTTTTTTTATAAATATATAAGTTTTTTTTGCTTCGTTTTTTTTCTTGCTAAAAAAAGATTGATGTTCAGACACTTTAGAAAGAGTTATTGATGCTATATTATAATATATAGGTATACGTATAGAAATTCAGCGACATTGAAAACGACTTTTTCTCTTAAATCAGATAAAAATATACAACACAGCGCGTCACAAGTAACAAAATGTTAAAAATGTGTATTTTCTTTTGATAATAATGTTTTTTTTGTACAATATTTGAAGGAGTACATAGAGAAATATAAGAAAAAATCAGATTTTTCCCATCATTATGTATATAATAATATATGCGAACCTACCCCTATATCATAATATTATTCATTTATATATTGTATTTCTGTAATATATAGAAAATATAGGTCGTTTCAAGTAGATTAAATGTTCTCTATGTATGTATGTTTTGGAAGAAAAACGGATGTGGAAGAAAAGTCTTCTTATATAGCTGTCATATGAAATAACAATTTAAATGAAAAAATTTATATAAAAGATTTGAAATCATTCAATTTATTTTTGCCACCTTTTTTATTATACAAATATATTTTTTTTATATGTACAAGAATTCGGAAAGCTTAAAGCGTTTAAATAGCTGAACAGAAAATTGATTATCACTGAAGAAGAAGTAATTTAATATAAATCGTAAAAAATACAAGTAATTCATTATATAAAGAAAATGTTAAAAAATAATTGGAAACTATTAGGAAAATTTAAATAATTGTGTAGCATTGTATGAAATTTAATTTATAGAAATTAAAACTTTGGACCCCTGTCGGCGGCGCGACGGTACAGCTTCTAACAGCGTCTGTTGAGCGTATATAAAACAGTGTATGTTGAAAACCGATTTTAGTTTTAAGTCTTTTCAGAAAGTTTATATTAAAATCAGCGACTATTCTTTTTTTCACAACAAAAATGTGATTTTAGCGCCATATACTGGCTGTAAGCATTCTTTAAACAGAATCTGATCAGAGTCTGTTCAGGGTCACGGAATTTAATATAAATAATTTGTTTAATAACGTCTATAGAGAGAAAAAAAACATTCGCTGACAAACGCCGGCGAGGACATTCATTACATTTGATTCTGTACTTACAACTACTTCATCAGCCCGAGAATAAGCTTTGCATATAGATTCTTCTAAATCATAGCAACCCAGTGCCTATATGTATTGGTGGGTACAATCACAGTATAAAATAATAACCAGTAGTAGCCTTTGAAAATTAGAAATACGATTTTATTTTCCTAATTTGAATGAC